>BQNB010083993.1:7624-28882 GCA_026074375.1 Tanacetum coccineum
TAAGCCAGATGGTTTTTGGTGTTCGGCTTTGACTCTTAAACACGTCAAACACTTGCTAACATAGGTGGCAATGTCAGCTTTCATGTTAGGCCACCAGTATAGTTGCTTCATGTCCTGGTACATTTTATCGGAACCTGGATGAACATAATATTTCGACTTGTGGGACTCATGCATAATCAGAGCCCTTAGGTCATCGTAGCGCGGCAACCAACTTCTGTTGCTTAGACACATTGTTCCGTCAGCACGCAGTTCCAACTTCTCCTTCCTGGGCTTTTCTGGGTCCTTCGAATTCTCAATCAACATACCTCCTACGTCTTCAGACTTGAGGTTTTCTGGTTTTCTTGCCTCAATCTGAGCCTCCAAAATCTGCTTGGGAAGGTCCAAACCAATAGTCATAACTAAGGCCCGAACCCGTAATGGCATTATTCGTTCTTTTATGCTCAATGCGCCAGCCACTACATTTGCTTTTCCTGGGTGATAGCGGATTTCACAATCATAATCACTAAGCAATTCCAACCAACGACGTTGTCTCATGTTTAACTCCTTCTGGTCAAGGATGTGTTGTAAACTTTTGTGGTCAGTGAACACTGTACATTTTGTCCCGTACAGATAATGCCTCCAAATTTTTAGAGCGAACACTACTGCGCCTAACTCCAAATCATGAGTGGTGTAATTTTTCTCATGAATCTTTAGTTGTCGTGATGCATAAGCAATCGCTTTTTCTCTTTGCATTAGTACCGCGCCCAACCCTTTGATTAAAGCGTCACAGTAAGCGATAAAGTCTTCATTTCCTTCGGGTAACGCTAGAATCGGTGCACTACACAACTTCTGCTTTATCAACTGAAAAGCTGCTTCTGCCTTGTCACTCCAATCAAACTTGATCTTCTTTTGAGTGAGCTTGGTCATTGGCTTGGCGATCTTTGAGAATCCTTCAATGAATCTGCTTCGGTAGTAGCCGCTAGGCCCCAAAAATTGGACGAACCTCCCATGCAGACTTTAGGAAGATGCCCAATCTTTGAAAACGGTTTCATTTGGCAGGATCCACATGGAATACCCTCGACTGTCGATCAAAGTGACCAAGGAACTGTACCTTTAGAATCCATAAATTCGCCCATTTAAGAGAATTATGGCATAACAACTGTTTCCTTTTTAAGCAACTCCAAGATTAAACTTGAGGTGCTCTCATGCTTCTAGCTGGTCTTTGAGTATATATAGAATATCGTCAATAAAGACTACACGAATGTAATCCAGATATGGGTTTGCACACACCCGTTCATAGAAGATCCATAAATACAGCAGGTGTGTTAGTCAAACCAACAGCATAACTTGAAATTCATACTGTCCATACAGATTTCTGAATGCGGTCTTGAAATATCTCTTCACCGAACCCTTAGTGATGATAACTCGACCCAGGTCGATCCTTGAGTAATACTTGAACCTTATTGATCGATCAACAAATCATCCATCATGGGGAAACGAATAAATGGATCTTTACCGTCAGCTTATTCAATTCCTGGTAATCAATGCACATCCATTTAATGGGATCCATCAACCGTTTTCTTTTTTGGGGACAAACAAGATCGGAGCTCCCTCAGGGAGGAACTGGGTCCTAATAAAGCCTTTGTCGGAAAGTTCTTTTAATTGGTCCGACAACTCCTTCATCACGATGGAGCCGTCCGATATAGGTGCCCTGCTACCGGCGTCGCACCATGTATCAATCGATTGAAAAGAGAGCCACTTGGCGGGTTGGTGGAATACCCGGCAAGTCCTCGGGGAATACCTCAGGAAAGTCTTGAACTATTGGTACTGCTGATACTAAGGTTGCTTCTCTTTAACTTGGCTCCGCCTTTTTCATAAAAAGTAAAAACCTATCTAGAAATATGACATATTCCCTCCCAGCAAATACTTTTGTGTTTTGGAGCACAAGATGATGTTCAAATCGGGGGACTCGTAACCCGTTGTTAGTTTCCGTCCACCATGAAAAATTAAAGTCCTTTGTCCTCCAAAGGGAACACGAACAAGTTTTCTCCATCACAAACTATACGGCATGATATTTAGCAAACCAATTCAAACTGACAATGACGTCAAAAACTACCCATCTCCACGGCATCAAGTCGATGTTGAATGGATGATTTAGAAAGTTTTAGAGTGCAACCCCGTATAAGTTGTAAAACCCAAAGTAATCCTACGCCGTCAGCTAACTTTAAACATCATATAACCAGAGAGGTCTAAATGTAGTTGGGACGATATCAATCAAAGAACTAAATGCAGTAGATATGAAACTTCTATCGGCACTAGTGTCAAATAGTATTGAAGCATAACGGTTATTTAGGAGGAACGTACCCGTGACAACGTTAGAGTTCGGGTTAGTTCCAGCAGAGCCCACAACATAAGCTCCTCCACAGCATTGCCATTTCTAGCCCGATTCCTTGATTATACTCCATCCTCAGTTTTGGGCAGTTGACTCCTGAAGTGACCTTGCACTCCACACTCAAAGCAAGTGATAACCTCTGGATTTGTCCCCTGGGTCCTCTGGTTATTGTTGTTGTTGTTGTTGTTGTTGTTAGCAGTAGGTCGAACCTTACAGTCACGGGCCGAGTGACCGCGCGCGAACTCTTTTTGCGCAGTTAGTGCAACTTTTAGTACATGGCCCATCGTGTGATTAATGCACTTTGGTACAAAGAGGTTTTGATTCCTCCATAAAGGCTTCTTTATGCGACCAGGCCCAGCAGTGTAAGCCCGTGCCACATTATTTCTTTTGAATGGTTGCTGTTGGTTTTGGGTTGTTCTTGAAGTATCTTCAAATTTCCTCTATTCTCTGCTTGACGTTCACAGCTGAGTGAGGCGCGAGCGATCGTTGTCCAATCATTCAGTAGGCAATATTCAATTGATTGCCTCTTGCATTGACGGAGGCTTTGAGCGAGCCTTAACACCGCCCACATGAATCATGTCGGGAAGACCACACCGCGACAGTACCTTTTCACTTTAGTTGATTCCTCAGGGAACATTCTATCACACATGAGTGCCGATGCTCTTTCTCTCGGGAATCGGTTGATTGTAAGTCAACATATTCCGTACCACGATCCTCACTTTTTACTGAGTTCCCAATATTCAGATTCCAGCTTTTTGATCGCGGCGCCCTAGGGAGCAATATTTAGATCTTTATTATCCTTTTCAAGGCCGTCCATAAGCATTGTATATGCAACAAACTGGTCCGACAACCCTTACGTGTCGAATCCACCCACGTTCAAGGCCACTCCCTTTGAAAGGGACAAGATGCATACTGTAAACCTGACACGTAATAGCACATTGCTGATAAGAAAACAGATTCCAATCCTTTTTTCCCACCCATTGGGTCAGGCCATAGACCTCCTTCAGTCCTTTGAAATTCATAGGCTGGCACTTACAAGAAGTCCAGTGTAAGTGCATTCACGATATGAGTAGGACACTTGCCTTCTTACCGCCGGTTCCTGAACCATGACTGTTTTATCGCCATCTCTGCTCCAGCTTGCACGCGTTTCTGGCATAGCGCAGCACAACGCCTTGATCAATTAAAGCTTGAGTTGTCGTGCATTAGTGACGTATGGGGTAGGAGTGGTTTTGGTGGTGGCCGAGTGACTGTCCTCGTGGTTCTCTTGTTGTAGCATTTTCTTTTCAAAATCACACAAAGGGCGTATAATAATAGCAACTCCAGCTTCACATAATCGACTCAGAACCGAACCGTACAGAGCGCGATGCATAATACAAAATAAAAAAAAATCAACCATCACACAGTGAAATATACAACTGAAAGTGACAACATCAACCAGACGTAGAACAAAAATCAACCGATGCGCATTCACAACAACATCGAGATAATCAATACAATGATGGCCCTGATTACAACATGAGAGTTAACCAGATACAATTGAGATACCAAACACAAACGCTGCAAATAACTGAACCTCCGAGCGGTGTTAGCCTGAGGATCATCAACCCACAACACTTATTAACACTGCCATTAATCAAGAATTAGCTTATAAATAAAGTAAAAACAAACAGCAAAAGTGTTCCTTACAAGCCGATTAGCTGGGAGCGTAAACTCCCCTAATAAAACACTTAACTTAGGCTTATTACTAGGAGATATAGTATACTAAATTGATTACAATTTGACTAACACATGCTCTCTAGACTGCAACCTTTAAAATAGCCTCAGCTGCCCAGCACAGGCGACTTTGGGTCTCTAGCCTCTATGTCGTAATATTCTAAGCGCTGTAGTCAAACCGAGTCTAAAGTGATGTGGTTTTGAGTAATCAACGGGACACAAAACCTGTGCCTCCATTGTCCTAGAACTTGTCCTCTATGGCTTGCACTCTCTCTCTCAGAACTAGTCCATAGCATCGAGCATATACCAGCATCTCTATCTAAAGAGCCAAAAGCAGTGTGGCCCCGGTGGTATAGCCTATCTCAACAGTTTTTGTTGACTCGAGCGTTCAGATACGCTCGTCATCATATGCCTCCTCAAAATCGTACCTCCGAAACTCCTCATCCTCTGCCTAAACAGTAAGTATCAAGCCTCTGTCACTCTTTTTGGTCACCGCCCCACCCCTCCAATGGTGGTTCGGACTGCGATCTCCATTTATGGCCTCAACAATCCAACCTAAGTGTCAACCTCTGGAGTAGCCCTTAGAATAGGCTGTCTCGCAGCAAGCACCAGCTGCTGAACTCTCACTCTCCCCCGATCTCGCATCGGAGCGGAGAGTAGGTAAGAACAAAAACCACGTCTCCCTCTTCCGAGGCGGCATCTCAGCCTCAGAATAATCAGTCCTGGGGGAAGTAAGAAGGAAGTAATGAGGGTGGTAGGATGCAGCTGCTATGCATGCAACTCTCACAGAAGCCGAATCCCGCCCGGCTGCCCTATAGCCAAAGAAGGTGCCGGCCAGCAAAACCAAGCAATCAAGTAGGGCTAGTAGTGATGGTGTTGGTAGGGTGAATAATGGTTGGGGAAGATGCAACAGGTAGTGGTGTGTCGAGGAGGTGCGGCAAAACATCTCACAGCAATTGCGTATGACCTCCTCCATGGATGCGTTGACAAAATCGGTGGCTTCAGGTCTGACAAAGTCTTTGCTATGTTTTTTTATCCGTGCCCTGGAGACGTGACCTGGGCAAAGGTGATCCTAGATCTGTAGGTGGTCTAGGGTGTGGGTGCAAGACTTCATGCATCAATCAGTCTCAACGCCTCTGTTTTTTTTAAATCCCCCCCCGCGGTGAGGAACAGGGTCAACAACAGGTATAAAATAAAAAAGCACCGAAGAGGGGGTCGGCCGCGAGCGTAGGGTGCTTCTCTGCGAGAGACGCTCTTGTTTTTTCTTCCTGCGTCGCGAGCGTCATAACTGTGAAACACAAGACTCACTACTCCTCGTTGGAACCGCTCGTAGCAAAGGCGTCTTTATTTTTTGAACTGGCGAGTCGCTTTTCCTCCGTCATCAATCTATCGATCATCGTCAAAATCAGAACATCAGATCACTACTTCGTGGTCATCACCGGAGGGCCACATCATCAAATTCATCTCCCGGATCACCTGTTATCTCCCTGTCATCAGCACGGGGTAGAATTCGCGCAATAAGATCCAGACAGCGAAAGGGAAAATGAAGAAAGAAATGACAAAGAAACAACATAAAATAGAAAAAAGAAATAAAAAGACATAAAAACAGAACAACTCCTCAACTAAAATAATTCATTTTATTAATTCTTCACATTCAATTCACATAACTACTAAAACAACACGTTTCAATGTAAAAATTAACGTACAAACCCCACCACAATGCGCCTTCCTTACCTACGATAAGAGGCTCCATAGATGTCTCACTGTAACCTACTTTGGTAAGTTTCTGATAGTAAGTGTCACTACTCCCGTACCCGCTCCCCTCCTCCGGATATAAAATTCAATCCTCCTTGCTGTCCACTCCATTCTAAATCTCTTGTACATGACACTTAACTCCCTCCTCTCCCCTACCTCCTCTCGGACAGTCCTACTCTTCCTCCTACACAGCTAGGTCCTAATGAGAAACTCTCGAAAGTCCTAAGGTGAGGCAGTTGTAGTAGGTCCATTCAAACTGCGACCCTTACCGGAATATTTTGTTACATCCTTCACTTCAACCATCTAAATATACTCTCTTCTCTTTTTCTGGAATCAGAATCAGGTAACAATTATAATTATATGAAATAAACCTAGTGATAGGGTTTGTGGGTACTATGTGCAAATTTTAAATTCATTCCACGAGAGTAGAAATAGTTGTCACACACAGTTTTTATAGCGCTCCATTACAAAACAAGTTTTCTTTTCATGCCTAAGTCATCAATGGGTTTCTAAAGTCCACAAAATATCATTGTTCTTACTCTCCATCAAAGTGAAACGTCATGTCTCACAAATTCCAAAATGTTTCGGACACCCTCAAAAATATGGCTTAAAAAGTTCTAAAGAAAACCCCCCACATAACCAACATCTATAGAACAAAACTAGGGAGCAGATCGGCGCCCTAGCCTATAGGCGCCCCCCCTTAAATACCACGGCTACGTAAGGATGGCCAACCCTTTGAAGTATTTTCAAGGGTCGCCCACTATTGAAGGGGACCCGCCCCTAGGTAGACGGCTCCCCCTTAGTTTGTCCTATAAATATAGGACATTTTTCCCTACTATTATCCTCATCTTTTGCAATCCATTTCTTTCTTATCTTTTCTGCCGCAAAACAATATCAACCCAACATTAATCCTTCTCTAAAAACTCCTTTTGAATCATCTGGTAATCAGTATAAGCATTGCTTTTCCAAGCGATCCTAGCTTAATTTATAAAAACATCCTCCAAGTGCACCCCACAAAGAAACATCTCACTTCTATCCATCAATAGCTGAAGAAGTAATTACAACCTTTGTCGTTGTTTAACACATAATCTTTATTGCCTTCAATCACTAACTCTTGTGGGGTAAAATCTTTTATAAATATTGTATCAGTTATCGATTTGCTACGATCTCCTGGCCGGATCTTGGTAAGTTATGAAGTATTACGATCCGTGATTATCTTACCAAGTCTTAGTTTGCTAGATAGTTTGTTGATTATAAGTAGTGTTGTGAAGGAAGTCTTATGAAGTTGTGAAGAATGTCTCGTGAAGTTGTGAAGCCTTGAACAAGTCGTGAAGTTTATGTGTGATGATTGCGGTTTCTAGCTAAAGATTAGAACTTGACATTTACTTTGGGTGTCGTAAATCGGCGTAACCAAACGTTGTGTAACGGTTTTCCTCCGCCATAATGTGAAGCTTGTTGTACATAGTGAAAGACTAAACTCTCGAGTTAGGTGCTTCGGAGGAGTGTGAGTAGGGCGCAGATGTGCTCTCGTTGCCGAACCACTATAAATTCATTCGCATTGTGGTTTGATTGTTCTTACTCATATCTCTTGTCTTGCATTTACACATATTCTCATATCTATCCTTATTAATCATATTTAGATAGTATACCTTGTTTACTATGTGCAACGTACATGAATCACATAAAAGTCGAATCCTAGAATTCTTTTTACAAACACTTTAAACCTTAAATTAAAAAGCGATAAACTATTCAAACAACCCCCCCTCTTTAGTTATCACAATTGCGTCATCAAGATCCACGCCTAAATAAAGATTTTTAAAATACATTTATTTTAAAAAAACTTTAATCGATCTACTGGATTCGGAACAAATATTTAGAAGGGCAATTCTATGCAAAGACCATCACTAGTTGAAAGTGATGGATTTACAATTTAATGGAAAAATAGATTCGGAACGTTATTAAATCAAAAGATCTAGATCTCTGGCATGTTATTACCGTATGGTGATTTTCCCCTATTTCAAGAAATAATCCCAAAACTACAAAAGACCTTATTCATAAACAACAATGATGATCTTAAAAAGAACTTGCTAAAAATAATTAGAAGCTAAAATGCGTAATTCATAATACTTTATGCCACGAAAAGAATAGCGAAAGAATTTTTCAATGTGCCAACCCGCAAAAGAAATTTAGGATACTTGTTAATACCACTCATCAAGGTCAATAATCAAGTCAAAGCTAACAAAATAGGATCTTTCTTGTTCTACCAATATAAACAATTTTTACGATTCCGAAAGAGGAACCAATAGATAATCCTTTGTAAAACCTTTTAACACAATTATTACTATTCTAAAAGCCCTTGGATGAAGGTTTTTCTAGCAAGGCCAAATTGATGTTAGGAACTGTCTTTCTTATGCATATCACATACTCCAAAATGGCGCGTAAAGTCACAACGATTGAAAACAAAGAATCTAAAACCTACCTCTTGACAACACTTATTGGACACAGAGCCTTGAAAGTTTATAGAAGACGGCGCGATAAACGTGGAAAGATTTACGCGAAAACGCGTCCAAATGCAAGAAAGAACAAAGTAGATCTCTTTGCATTAAGTCGAAAAAGGAGTAAGCTGATGAAATAGCTTCAAGCTCTGATAGTGAAGACGAAGAGTATGCTATGGCCGTAAAAGAATTCAAGAAATTCCGTCAAAGAGACGAGGAAGATTTTGAAAGACAACACGAGGTATAGAAAACACTTCCAAAGAAGTAGAAATGATGGTTATGGTAAAAGTGAAAGAAAATGTTTTTAGTGTGGTGATCCAAATCAACCTCATTGGTGGAATGTCAACCAGCCCTAAAGAACAACGATAAAAGAGCATTTATTGGAGGAGCATGGAGCGATAATGGAGAAGATGAAATGGAAAAGACTAAAGATGAAACTTGTCTTGTAGCTCAAGCGCCCGATGAAATATGCTTAGGAATAAACTTGGAACCCGATGAGTAGATTAAAGATAGTAGATGCTCAAAACACATGACCGTAATCGAAAGTTGTTTTCTTCATACAAAGCATACAACGGAGGAAACGTAATTTTTGGAAGCAACTTGCGCGGTAAAATCATAAGCAAAGGTACGATTTTTCTCAAGACTCCCTAATAATTGAAAATGTTGAGCACGTAGATAACTTAACAATAAACCTTTTTTTTGCTTAGTGGTAGTACAAATTATTAACAAATGCAAAGTAATATTTACCGAACACGATAGCGAAATAATCAAAGACGAAAAGGTTATAGGTAAAGGAATTAGGAAAGGAGGAATATATGTAATGAAACTAGGAAATAAACTGGAAGACAAAATATGCCTTGCAACATTGGACGAAAACTCCACACTATGGCATAGGAGATTAGGTCACGCTAATATGCAATTAATTCAATCATTAGCATCTAAAGAATTAGTTAGAAACCTACCCAAACTAAAATACGACCGACATTTTTGTGATGCTTGCAAAATTGGAAAACAAGCTCATGCAAGTCACAAGGCTAAAAATATAGTTTCAACAACTAGATGCTTAGAACTACTTCACATGGATTTGTTTGGCCCCTCTGCCATACGAAGTTATGGAGGGAATCGTTATACCTTAGTAATCGTAGATGACTATTCTCGATTCACATAGACTAGATTTTTAGCAAATAAAACTGAAGCCTTCGAAAAATTCGAAATATTTAGCAAAATGATCCAAAACAAATTAGGATGTTCCATTGTATCAATTAGAACGGATCATGGTCGGGAATTTGATAATGAAGTACAATTCGGAAACTATTGTGATTTAAATGGGATATCTCACAATTTTTTCGCTCCTCGTACTCCACAATCAAATGGGGTAGTAGAAAGAAAAAATCGCACTCTACAAGAAATGAGAAGAACCATGTTAAACGAACAATACATTCCTCAAACATTTTGGTGTAATGCGGTACGATACGTTCCACCCTATATAATTAATAGTAGTTTTCATTAGAGCGTAATTTTCATGGAAAATACTCCATACGGAGTGTAAGAAGGTAGGAAACCAAACTTAACAATTTTAGAGTATTTCGGAGTAAATGTTTTATTTTAAATACAAAAGAATACCATCACCAAAGGTTTGACCCAAAAGGTCATACAATAGTGTCTTCCTAGATATCTCAAAATATAAAGCTTACATATTACTTAACAAACAAACAATGAAAGTTAAAGAGTCCATGATGTAACTTTCGATGAAACTCTCCGCCTCCTAAAACATCACCATTAGAAAGATGATGAATTAGTCGAAAAGAAGCAGATTGTGGTTGTAAAACAAAACCATAGCATATGATCTTGAACATCCATTAGAAAATAACAAATTATAATATAGTTAAAGAATGTAAAACTCATCCCTAAAACGTTATTGCTAATCTAAATCACATACTCTAGTTCGCAAGTTTAAGACAAAAGCCAATTTCTTTTGCTTTATTTCCACATAAACCAAAAATATAAATCGAGCATTAAAAGCATAAAAATTGTGGGGTAATGCCATTGCAAGAGGAACAAAACCACTTCAAAACAAATGAGGTTGGAACTAGTCCCAAATCCCATGGATATGACCATGGTATTGCGTATAATTACACATACCTTTGACCACAAAATCGAACTTAAATGACTTAAAAACGAATCAAAAATACATTGTTTTGTATTTTTTTTACATTTGTATTATCATGAAATTATGATATCATAAGAAAAGGACAAAAATCGAACCAAACAATAAAACTGAGCGACGAGAACGAAAGACCGTGAAAGAAGTCAAAAGACCAAGTCCAAATCAACACAAGTCAAAAAGTCAAGTCAACCCCTGATGAGGCATTAGAGAAAAAAAAAAAAGAGCATCGAAAACCGAACCTGAAAACCTAAATTGCCAAAAGTGGGTCCACCCGTACCCATCTAGTGGGCCCAGGAAAGCCTACTTATATCTTTATAAGCCTTACACCTCCAAAAAGCCCAACACCCTTTATTTTTATAACCGGCCCAACACAAGCCTAATCTTATACCCCTGTTAACACCCCCGTTTTCCCCAACCCTTATAACCTTACCCCGTTAGTACTTTAAGGACTAACGGTGCAATCATCAAACAAACTTCAAGCCCAAATGCAAAACTTAAGATATCCTGCAATACATCTATGTATCCTCAGGGGCCAAACTTGACATTCCCTAAATTTTTAAAAACAGCGCGAAGCACTGTTTATCTTCCACACACAAAGTGTGTGTGTCCTGTCCCCACTACCAGCCAAAACCCCAACACTGTTCCCCTTTCTTCTCTACTTTGTCTACACACCCCACACCTTATCCCACCAATTGCCACCTTGGCAATCCCTTGCATTTCTATTCGTCAAGGAAAGAAGACAAAGAATGGATGGACAAGATCAATTGGCTTGGACAGACACTCAATTTTGATGGGCTAAGAAGATATTTGTGTACCTCACTCACACAAGAAACACAAGGCTTGAGCCCTCTTAGGAAGAAGCACACCACATAAGATCTTCCTTTGCTTAGATTATAAAGTCCTTTGTAAGCCATTGTTGCACCAAAGTTTTTTATAGTAGTTTTCGAGCTTATATTTTAATGTTTTCTAGTTTTATTGTAATTTTTAAGCTTGTACTGATTTATAAGAAGTTAATGAAAAATGGAGTTTATAGGTTTTTACCCCATATTTACATTTAAAGTGAGTTGATTGTTTAAATGTTTTATAACACTCAAAAGCTTTTTTATAACTTCTCAAGCTGTTACTTAGAGTCTTACAAAACGTTATCATAGTTTTTGTAAGTTAATTTATTTTACCAAAAATCACAAAAATAAATATTTTGGATGAAAGCTAGATTTGGATGGGCTTACGGACACTACTAGCTTATCTTTGATAAGCTAGAGCTAGTAGAATAAGCTCTTTTGAGCTCATTTGCCCTGTTTTGAGCAAGGGCCTTTGTAAGTTTTATTTTTTCATTTATAGCTTATTTACTATTCAACTGTTTATTTGTACTTATTTGTGTTTGCTTATGATGTTTAATGTTAATTATGCTTGTTTGATAGTTTAGAAATTATTTGTTTAAGTTTTCTTATAAACTGTCTTAAAATAGCTTAAAAACTTGCATAATATGTTTTAGCTTAATTAAGTGCTTATTTGTTATTGAAATATGCTTAATAATGTTTATTATGCTGTTAGATATCTGGTCTAATAGGTTTGTTCATAAAAAATTATAAGGTTTTCAAGTTTAAAAAGCATTTAAAAAAGTTAAAGGGGTGTTTGTTACTAATTTCATGGGTAAAATGGTCAAAATAGTCATTTTACACTTGAGATCAGTTGTTTTTAGCTATAATTAGCCTAAAAATCAGTTTTGTTTTTAGGTTTTTAAGTGTTAAAAACTCATTTTCAAGATTTAAGAGTTTGATTTATGAAACTGTTGGTTTAAAGCTAAACTCATTTGCTTTATGATATGAGCTCTGCTTATTATTTGATTTGTGATGTTTTTTGAGTTTTCTAAGTGCTAAACAGTATAGGGAACAAAGGCATCGGCCTGCATTGTTGTTTTGTGTTTTGCCAAAAACTGTCAAAAAAAGTTTGCTAAGTATTAAAAAATTTGAGAAGTTGCTTTTTCAATTGCTTATTGTGGCTTATCCTGAATTTCAAAATGCTTTTTGATTGTTGATTCTTGTTCTTTGAGGTCTAAAGTTTTTAATCTGGTATTAGTTATAATAGTCAATAAGATCTTTTAGGAGCCTGTATTTTTAAGCTTAATATGGAGTAGATTTGTTAAAATACAAAAGTTAAATAATTTGTCTAAGTGTTGAATCTGTATGAGATGCCCTTTTCATGAAGCTTTTTAAGTGCTTATCTGAATTTCAAACTGCTTTTTCTTTGTTGCTTATTTGTAGCTAATAGCCAATCTTCTTAGTGGAATAATCCCAACAAAGCCATAAGGACCTGTGCTAGCTTATTTTTAAGCTAGAAAAGTCCCTCTTGGCCTTTTGGCTTAACAGTTTTGGCCAAAAAACTATTTACTTATATAGGCTTATTACTAAATGCTTTTTGCTATTCTATTGCTTTTGCTTAATCAGGTATATTTTAGCTTAGTTATGTTAATTAAGCCCATTGTAGCATTATTTTCTTAGTTTAGAGCTTATTTAGCTTATTGCTTATTAGCTTAAAATCGTAATTTTATAAGTTTTTGATTAAAATGCTATTCTACTTATTGTAGTTCATATTTTTGTCCTAAATTGCTTTATAGAATATAGCTAATCATCTGTATTTAGCTTAATTCACTTTTTGGTTTGCTTATTATGCTTAAAATTGCTAAACATTAGCATTCTTATAGTTTAGTATAGATTAGCTTATCCCTTGGCCTTTTCACTTATTTCCGTTCTTATTTATGATTTTAAAAAAAATGCTTTATAAAAAGTGCTTATTTTTTTAGTCATTTAAAAGTTGTAAAAATGGGCAAAAACAAAAGAATTTAGATTAGGGGAAGTCCCAGGTGGAGCAAAGGCTTCGAACCCGGACCTCACCCTTACTGCACGCAACGTTTTTATGCAAGCACACACTCCCCTACCACTACGCCCTTGTGTCTTTTCCGTTTTATCTTTGACTATCTATTTACTCACACGTTTTTTACCCTTTTTTTATAAGCCACTTCGCAGCTTATTTTGGGCTTTTTAGAGCTTATTCGATAAGCTGGCTTAACCAGCTTATTTTTCCTGCATCCCTTACAACATTTAGAATTTTCCTGCATTTTTTTAGATTTTTCCTCCTTTATTTGTTATTTTTCTTTATTTTTCAAAGTTTAGAATTTCAGAAAATCATTAAAAATAGTAAATTAATTTAGAAAATTACAAAAAAAATAGTTTTTGATTTAGAATAAATCTTTTAGGTTTAAAAGTTTAAATCTTTTTCATCATATTTAGATTTAAATTCATTATTAGCCTTTTAAATAAATTTAAAAAAGTTTTTTAATTATAAAAATAGTGAAAAATGTTTTCTGAGTTTTTTATGATATTTTATTACTTTTCCAAAGTAAAAAATATCACTTTTTGGAATTTTTAGAGATTAATGTGTTAATTTCTATAAATTTAAATAGAAAAATAGGTTTTAATTCAGAAAAACTATAAAAAATAAAAAATATAAATCCTTTTTAGAAAATTTTCTTTTGTCATTTTAGAGGTTTAGAAACCAAATTTGCATTTTTAGGGTTATAATTTGCCTTAACTAGTTTTTAGGTCCCGTTTAAGATTCCCGTTTTGCGTTTTTAGTTTATATTTGTTTTGCCTTATTTGTTCTTAGTTAAAACTGCCTTAATTTTCCTGTAGTTTTAGATAACCAATCAAAATCTTGTTCCAATCAAGCATCGATTCTTCAAAATACTACTCGACTTATTCAATTTCATTCCTCGTTGGGGATAACGACCCAGAATCATAAACTCCGTTACTATAAATTGATTTTTTGATTCTCATTAATATATATATATATATTTACTTATATTATATATATAGGTAAAGGTCACCCCCTGCTTTCAATCATTTTTGGCGCCGCTGCCAGGGATGAATGAAACATTGATGAATTGCCTGTTGACCAATTAGGTTTTGAAGATCCTCGTGTGAAGTTTATTTTTAGCTTATTTTCTTATAAAAATAAAATACAAAAAGATTTTTCTTTTATTAGTATATATATAATATAAAAAAAACAAAAAAATAAATAAATAAAAACATTGTCCATAGAAAGAAATAAAAATCACAAGTTGGTAAAAGAACACCATCAAAATAATACTTTCAACTGAAGTATTATTCATTAATAAGTTCCCGAACCAAAGATAAAAAACTTACCTTTTGTGTCTGTCTGCGAGGTACGGATTCATACTTTGAATTTAAAACAACTATAAGAGGGTAATAAGGCAGTTGGTTCTTATAACAACAACCCTAAGGGAGAAAGGTTTTAATAGCTTCAGCGCTTTCCTACACTCCGCTCCTTTGTGCGTATTTTACTCTTGAAGAGTTACCGAGAATCGAGATGAGTATTAGGTTTAAGTTTCTTACTCATTGTCCTTATTAACATACATTGTAGTAATACATAGTTTGAAAAACAAAAAAATATAAAAAAAAAGAAAATAAAAATTATATGAAAATTTTCTTTTTACATTAGTGCATGCTCACTCGTCTCAATCTTATCATTCTAACCGTCAACAACAACAATCATACCCTTTTGTGTAACATTAATCTTGTGGAACTAATGTAAAATGAAGCTCCTCCCGTAGTTACGATGGACGATAATCGTACTATGGCTCAATTGCTCGAAGCACCCACCGAGGGTTACGAGGATGCCATCGTTGTTCCCGAAATCACCGCGGACAACTTTGAGCTTAAGCATGGTTTGCTTACCCTCGTTCAAAACAAACAATTTTTCGGACATGACAAAGAAGACCCTCATGCTCACATCCGTTATTTCAACAAGATCACTTCTACGATGAAGTTCCCGAACGTCCCGAGTACGTCGGTAAAGCATATGCATATTTCCTATTTTCCAGATCGAGGGTGCCGCCCTGGAATTGCCTGAAAAAGAACCCCATCGATCGATTCTTACATGGGAATGATCTTGTTACGAAATTCATCAACAAATTTTTCCCTCCTTCCAAAACCACAAATCTTAGAATGAAATCACGAGATTTCAACAACGATTTGATGAAACTTTTTACGAGGCATGGGACCGATTCAACGATCTTCTTCGAGCATGCCCACATCATGGATTTTCGAAGTTACATCAACTCGATACTTTCTATAATGCCTTTTACTATAAAGATCAAGAATCCGTGGAATTCCGCCGCGGGAGGTAACTTTTTGATAAATGCCTCGGGATTTCCTAATGAATCATCGAGAGCAAATCCAAAGTCCGTAAATTCCACGTAACAAACAGGTTGCTGCCAAATAAGTTTCACCTCAACCCCTGGTATTTCTCCCGATGTTGCCGACTTAAAGATATGGTGGAAAACTTACTTCTTTTCCCGATTAGAAAAACCAATACCCAAGCTCCCGCTCCCGTAAAAGCGGTCGAGGAAAGTTGTGTTACTTGCGGTGGAGCTCATTCTTACCGAAATTGTCCCGCCACTGATGGCAACATTTATCGTGACAATATTCAAGAATATGTTTCCCAAGCCGCCGCTTCTATTTCAACCAGGAAATACCGGTTACCTTGGGGGGTGGGTGGGTGGGGAGCCCCCGATTGCTAATACAAATAACCTCCCGGCTTTTTCCTCCCGTTCAACAAAACTAAAGAAATAACCAAAACCGTTACAAACAAAATCGGGGAATGGTTACAACCAAAGCCAAATTTATCGACCCCCGATTAATCAACCCCCGGTTCACCAAGCTCCACCTTACCAAGCTCCGACTCCGCAAATACAAGGTGTGTCGAAGGATGATTTTCAAAACTACCAAAGCTAATGATGCCTTATGAGAAATAACAAAACCAAACCCTAAACATGCAACTCAAATGAGACCAATTTAAACCTATTTTGCTTACCAAGTTCATGAATTCCAATACCGCTTCTAACTGTCAGTTTCAGGACACACCCTAGAAATACCATAAATAACCGAAGGAAAGATTTGAAGGGTATTACCACCCCGAGAGCGTTTATGCTTATCAGGACCCACGATTCCTATACTACTTCTTCTCCCTCCTAAAGTAGTGGAACGATAAACCGATGGACAAGGACACGATGCCTCCTACTAATAAAGGAAGTACCAAAGACGTCCAACCTCCCGGTTGTCCCCAAGTTCAACCTCCAGTACCAAATTCTGCACCGTTGTTGAGCTCCCGTTAGTGTTTCCTTAACCCTGACCCGAAACCATCAATTCCATATCCGTCTAGACTTAATGACCAAAAGATCCGCGAAAAAGCTAACAATCAAATTGAGAAATTTTACCAAATCTTTCAAGATTTGCATTTCGAAATTAGCTTCGCGGATGCTTTAATTCTCATGCCTAAATTTGCTTCGACACTTAAGAGTTTGATTGGAACAAAAAAATTAAGTTAATGGCTAGAAACATCTATTAAATAGCAAGTTCGGCTTTCACCTCAAAAAAGTTACCCAAAAACTTAGATACCCCGGCAAGTTTCCTCATACCATGTGATTGTCCCGAATGGATGAGTTTGCTTAGCCTTGGCCGATCTTGGCGCTAGCATAAATTTCATGCCATTATCCATGTGGAAAAAGCTTTCTCTTCCGGAGAGCTCACTCCTACTTGTATGACTCTTGAACTTGCGGACCGTTCGATTACCCAACCGATCGGTATCGCCGAAGATGTCTACGTAAAAGTAGGAAAGTTCCAATTCCCGGCCGACTTTGTAGTCGTAGACTTTGATGCCGATCCCCGAGTCCCCTAAATGTCCCCGGAGATCTTCTTAAAGACCGACTGCCTTTGATGATTTTTTCGAAGAGAATTTAAACTCTTCGTGTTGGAAAAGAAGCCGTAACATTCAATCTTGACCAAACTTCGAGGATACTCTCTAATTACATGATAGTGACGGCAAAACCGAATCGACGTCATGAAATTGGCTTGAGAGGAGTATTCTCAGAAATTTCTCGGTTTTTCCAAAGTATCTCGAGTGGAAATCCACTCTTTATTATGACCCGTCGTTTCTAACCTCTCTCTGACTCTCCTCCCTTCTGATAGTGATTTCTTCTGCGGAAGTTTGATCTTACCTCACTATCAGAAGATAACCAACTTCACCAAAGTTGATGACCTTATTATGACAGGAGGGGACATTCTCTTCCTAATCATTTGTCTCAATGAAGACATCCATTACCCATCCCTACTCAAGGAAAATAATTTGCCCGAAATTTCCGAAAAAACTTAAAGTGTGAACAAAACTGATAAATCATTAATTGATGAACCTCCCGAATTTGAACTCAAGGACTTTACCATCCTCATCTCAATATGCATTTTGTAAGGAGACAACATTTTTGCCCGTCATAATTGCTAAATACTTGATGCGAGGAAAAGCCAGCTCTCATAAAGTTTTGAAGTCACACCGCGAGCCATCACTTGAAACTCTCTGACATACGGTATTAACCCGGAATTTAGTACTCACAAATTCTATGAAGAGACTACAAACAGGCGGTTCAACACAAAAGACTAGTGAATCCTAAGATCCATGTTGTCATCAAAAAGATGGTTTGAAAAAACTTCTAGACTCCGATAATTTACCCACAATCTGGATAGTCCTTGGGTAAGCCCCGTACATTGCGTACCAAAAAAAGGTGGCTTTACCGTTGTTGAAAATGATGAAAACGAGTTAATTCCTACTCGATTGGTTACGGGATGGCGTGTATGCATTGACTACCGAAAGTTAAATGAAGCCACCCGTAAAGACCACTTTCCACTACCGTTTATGGATCAAATGCTTGAGAGATTAGCGGGAAACGAGTACTATTGTTTTCTCGATGGTTTCTCGGGTTACTTTCAAATTCCCATCGACCCTCATGATCAAGAAAATACAACATTCACGTGTCCTTACGGAACGTCCGCCTACCGTTGCATGCCTTTTGGCTTATGCAATGCACCGGGCACGTTCCAAAGGTGTATGATGGCTATCTTTCATGATATGATCGAAAAAACGATGGAAGTCTTCATGGACGACTTTTTGGTCTTTGGGAATTCATTCGAAAATTGCCTCTCTCGTGTAGACAAGATGCTTCAAAGGTGCGAAGACACCAATCTTTGTCTAAATTAGGAAAAGAGTCATTTTTAGTTAAGGAAGGCATTGTCCTTGGCCATAAGATTTCCAAAAATAGGATTGAGGTTGATAGAGCCAAAATCAATGTGATTGCTAAGTTTCCTCATCCCACCACCGTTAAGGGTGTTCGGAGTTTTCTCGGTCATGCCGATTTCTACCGACGGTTCATTAAAGATTTTTCTAAAATTTCTCGACCGATGATTCATCTTCTTGAGAAGAATACTCCGTTCATCTTCTCCGATGAATGTATTCAAGCTTTTCAAACGTTAAAGAAAAAACTTACCGAAGCTCCAATCTTGATTGCTCCAGACTGGGACCTACCCTTTGAGCTTATGTGCGATGCAAGCGACTTTGCCATAGGAGCAATCTTGGGGAAACGTCATGAAAAACATTTTAGGCCTATACACTATGCTAGTAAAACAATGAACGAGGCGGAATCGCATTACACCACGACGGAGAAAGAAATGTTAGCCGTGGTGTATGCCTTTGAAAAATTCTGATCTTACCTCATCTTGAACAAGAGCATAGTATATACGGATCACTCCGCCCAAAAATACTCTTTGCTAAAAAAGATTCCAAGGTGAGATTGCTCTGGTGGGTTCTCCTCCTTCAAGAGTTCAAATTTAAACTAATTGACACAAAAGGAGCCGAGAATCTCGCGGCCGATCATCTTCCCCGATTAGAAAATCCTTATGAAAATGTGCTCGACCCAAAGGGAATAAATGAAAAGTTTCCTCTCAAGACACTTAATATGGTGACTTTTTGTGGTGACTCAAGTACCCCGTGGTTTGCCGATTTTGCAAATTACCACGCAGGGAATTTCATTGTTAAAGGGATGTCATCCCAACAAAAGAACAAGTTTTTCAAGGATGTTAAACATTACCTTTAGGACGACCC
Organism: Tanacetum coccineum; assembly: GCA_026074375.1. NCBI lineage: Eukaryota > Viridiplantae > Streptophyta > Magnoliopsida > Asterales > Asteraceae > Tanacetum > Tanacetum coccineum. Next base: position 27,135 of record BQNB010083993.1, read on the forward strand.
CTATTTGTTCAAAATATGTGCGGATCAAATGATCCGGCGGTGTGTTGGAGGCCAAGAAGCTGTTGACATCCTCACAGCTTGCCATAGTGGACCCATCGGGGGACATTATGGTGCCAACTACAACCCCAAAAAGGTTTTTGACTCAGGATTTTATTGGCCCACAATTTACAAAGATGCCCATGACTTGGTCACCCGATGTGACACTTGTCAACGTCAAGGAAAAATTTCGCAGCGTGATGAAATGCCTCAAAATTCCATCCAAGTTTGCGAAATATTTGACGTATGGGGCATCGATTTCATGGGGTCGTTCTCGTCTTTACAAGGGGACAAATATATACTCGTGGCGGTCGACTATTTGTCAAAATAGGTTGAAGCGAAAGCGCTCCCCACCAACGACGCCCGAGTTGTTTGCAAATTTCTTAAATCTCTCTTCGCCCAATTCAATGCCCCTCGTGCTATCATAAGTGATCGTGGAACCCATTTTTGCAATGACCAATTTGCAAAGGTCATGCTTAAATATGGAGTTACTCACCGTCTCTCCACCGCGTATCACCCATAAACAAGTGGGTAAGTTGAGGTATCCAATCGTGGCTTGAAACGAATTCTTGAAAGGACTGTGGGTAAGAACCATGCATCTTGGTCGGATAAACTAGATGATGCTCTTTGGGCCTTCCGTATAGCTTACAAAACACCCATCGGGTGTACCCCATACAAGCTCGTGTACGGAAAGGCATGTCATCTACCGATCGAGCTCGAGTATAAAGCCTACTAGGCCTTGAAGCATGCAAACTTTGACCTTGAGACCGCGGGCGATCACCGTAAAGTTTAACTCAATGAACTAAATGAACTTCGTGATCATGCCTATGAGAACTCTTTGATCTATAAAGAGAAAACAAAGAGGATCCATGACTCAAAGATTAAAAACCGCGTTTTCAACGTCGGTGATCAAGTCCTCCTCTTTAACTCTCGATTGAAGATATTCTCAGGCAAGTTAAAATCCCGTTGGTCCGGACGGTTCACTATTACCCAAGTCTTTCCATATGGCACCATTGAGTTATCCCAAAACTTCGAGCTAAATTTCAAGGTGAACGGTCATCGAATTAAGCACTACTTTGGAGGGGACGTACCACAAATGGTTTTCCCGGATCTCCAAACCTTCCCCAAGGACAAATGAATTCGGGGATTGGGTCGAGCTTAGTGACCCTAAACAAGCGCTTCGTGGGAGGCACCCCATGCTTATCGTAGTTATCTTATGTAGTAATGAATAAGTGTTTTTTGTTGTGAAAGGCTTGCCTTTTTCCATTCTCGGTTGCTTGTGTTTTTATGATTGTCCAGGATTGTCTCGGATTTTTGAAGCCTCTCGTGCTCATGGTTTTGTCCTTCGATCACTCGAGCTTCAAATCCTCAGCTTCATTTGGGAAATCCAATATCCTAATCTAATCGACTAACGTTTATCTTTAAGCATACTTAATAAACGGCTTAGGATTTACGTAGATACCCTTCTTAAAACATTGAGGACAATGTTTAATTCTAGTATGGGGGATCTATCGATTTGATTGTGCCTGCAACCGTTGTTTTCAAGTAATCCCGTTTTTACCACCAGAATTTCAAAAAAATGAAAAAATTAAAAAAATTTCAAAAATAAAATAAGTGTTTTGTCACAATTTTGACTTTCCTATTGGGTAGAATAAGAATAAATTTTGACCCGATCGAGCGTGTTGAGCTCTAGCTTGTTCCTTAACGTTTAG
>BQNB010083994.1:0-28882 GCA_026074375.1 Tanacetum coccineum
TTTTGAATAGCGGTAAGGACTTTTCCGCTAATTTGGAAAGGAATCTATTTAAACTATCCAACTTCTCGTTGAGGCTCTGGACCTCTTTGATCGTCCGTGGGGACGGAAGTTGTAGTACAACGGACACGGTTTTATCCCTTCTGGGTAATCGTGTACCCCAAGAACATCCCTTCCACTGCTCCAAACGTACATTTTTTGGGATTAAGCTTTATGTTTATTTTTCGTAATGTGCGGAACGTTTCATCTATGTCTCTTAGCATTTCAGCCTCTATGTGACTTTTAATGAACAAGTCATCGACATACACTTCCATGTTTTGACCAACTTGACTGTCGAAAGCTTTGTCTACTAGCTGCTGGTATGTGGCGCCTGCGTTCTTTAGACCAAAAGGCATCTTTGTGTAACAATACACTCTTTGGCTAGTATGGAAAGCCGTTTTCTCTTCATCTGACTCTGCCATATGTATCTGATGATATCCTTTGTAAGCGTCTAAGAAGCACTTGAGTGGATAGCTGCAAAGAGACTCGATTTTCCAGTTAATTTCTAGGAGAGGGTAACAATCCTGCGGACGGGCCTTGTTTAAGTCTGTGAAATCTACACAGCTACCGTCATACTTTTTCACCATGACTGGATTAGACAGCCAGTCGTGGTAATACACTTCTCTCATGATTCCTGCCGCTACGAGTTTTTGTACTTCCACTTGGATAGCTTTCGTGCGTTCCAGGGCCTGACCCCTTTTCTTCTGTCGGACAGGCGAGTATCCTTCCCAGATATTGAGCCGATGTTCAGCTATTGATCGCGGTACTCCTGTCATGTCCGATGGCTGCCACGCGAATATATTTAGGTTTTTCTTTAAGAGTGTGCATAGTTTCGTACGTCCTGCTAAGGACAACGTCCCCCCAATTGCCACTTCTTGATCAGGGAAATTCAGATGTATGGCTACTTTAAGGTTTTGATGACTGGTTCCTGCCTCTTTAGGTATTTCTTTGGGTGACGTAATCACTGTGGCGCACTCGGCAGGTATCAGGATAGTGCTACAGATAGTCACTATTCCCCCGTCGGCAGGAAACTTAAGCATTCCGTGGGTTGTGGATGGCACTGCTTGGATTTCTCTTATGTTCGGTCTCCCAATGATACCGTTGTATGGCGAAATTAATCTGACGATCATGAAATCCATCCACGCTTTTGTACAATGATCCGCGTCTCCAATTGTTACCAAAAGCCTAAGCTGTCCCAGCGGCCATATAGTTTCTCCACTAAAACCGGTTAGCGATATCCTTGCCGGGACCATCTGGCTTCTGATTTCCGGACGGAGTTGGTTAAAGCAGTGATCATAAAGTATTTCCATAGAGGAACCTCCATATATATATGCGGTGGATCATGTGTCCGCCGATTTTTGCTTCCATGACGAGCGGACCCTCTGTTCCATCACTATCGGCTAGCGGCGAGAACGTAATTTCGCTGCCGTAGGCGAAGCTTTGGGTTAATTTTTGCTTTGTCGTTCTCTGCCATTGCCGTATCATATAGATTGCTAAGGATTTGTCTTTAGCCGGGGCCTCCTTCTTTTCGTTCTTTATTTGATCCCGACCTTGCTTAATTTCTTTTATCAGATGCGAGAGTTTGCCGGCTCGAACCAATTCTTCGATCTGCTTTTTCAACTGCATGCACTCGTCCGTGCTATGCCCCTTATCGTTGTGGAAGTCGCAAAACTTGTTGCTACTTCTTTTTTCGACCGGGGTGATCGTTATGAAAAATCAATAGTATATAATACGTATAATATAAAAGTATAAGAAAATTCCCAAGTTACCCTTAAGGAAAATTCTCACACAAAATATTATTCGTTAAACCGATAAGTATTTACCGAGTCGTTTTTCCCAAAGAATTATGAAATTGAGACTCCGTTTGACACAGAAGATTATGTCTATCGTCTGCTTGAATATTCCAGATAAGTATTTAGCCGCCGGTCAGTTTTACCCCAGAAGAGATAATATGAATGTTGAGGCTGCCGTTGCTTATATTTTGGGTGTAGGTACCTATAATCGGATGTTTAAGTTTGGTTGTTCAGATAGATTTTTTGATAATTATCTATTTTTCTACATACTACATATAGAAGTATATCTAAAAGACTTTTAAAGGACCAACCATTTAAGATAAAGATTCAAACAATACTGAGGGAATAGAGCAAACGTACTATATAAATAAATCCTAAAATTTTATGAAAAATTAGAAACCTTAAAATGATTTTTCTTCTTTTTCTAATCCTAAATGCTATGTATAATGAAAAACTAAGACAATCCTAAACGAGAGCTAATGTAGTTAAAAACGGAAGGTAAGATCGAGAGACAGGGGAAACGAAAATCCGCTTCTTTAGAAAAGAAACTGAAGATTGGTTTTATTGATAGGATTTTAACCCAACGGAAAGAAAGTTTTAAACCTAAGCTAGAAAGTGATTAAAAGAAAATTTTAGGAAAAAAGAAAAAACCTTATACTTTTTTATTATTTTTTCTATTTTTTATGTATTTCTTTGAGAGATTTTTATTAGAAAAAAAATTGCATAAAAATATAATAAACTAGTTGGTTTGTCGCTAAAAGAATCGTAAGTTTAAAAAAATAATTCTAAAGTGTAAGTATTGATGTGACAAATTTTATAAAAAATGTATAACTAAATATTAAGCTGAAAAATTAAGCCCTAAAAAGCCGAAAACTAGCTACGCTTCATTTTATAGAAATGGAAAATTAAAATTGTGTTTAAAGATATTGTAATGATAACCTGGCGGTAATAGTTGGACTAGTAAAGTTCCCCTAGGTCGCCAGTGTGTGATGTGGTGTTTGTGTGGTGAGGCGTTTATAAAGGTTGAGGAAGGTAGAGGTCCAGGGTTCGAGCCTTGCTCACCCTGGATTCCCTTCTTCCCTTTTTATTTTTTTATTATTTTTTATTTTTAAAAAAAAACTTTAACTTTTTTATAATTTTTTATGAATTAAAATCGATTTTAATGAAATAAAATGTTTAAAAATACTAAACTATTTATAAAAAACTGGAAAAATCATGAAAAGTAGCTTGAACAGTGAGGAATCTAGGAAAAATAAGCTTGTGAAAACAGCTTATCGAATAAGCAGAGAAATAAGCCAAAACAGCTTATTATACTAAAAAGCCTAAAACGTGTATAAAAGATAGATTTTGCAAATATAAAACGAAAAAGACCTCAGGGCATGTTGGTTGAGTGTGTGTTGTGTGTTTTGTTATAAAAGGTGAGGAGGGTAGAGGTCCAGGGTTCGAGCCTTGCTCACCCTGGATTTCCCCTCTTCCCTTTTTTATTTTTTTGCAAAAAGTTTAAAAGCAAAGTTATAAAACAGCTTATAAGGAACATTTTTTCTAAAAGAAACTTTTTGTGAAAACTTACGAATAAGCTCGAAAACAGCTTAATATGATGATAGATAACACTTAACTTTTTTTAATAAAATTTAAGAAAACAAATAAGTTGAAATAAGATAACACTTAAGCTAATTAAGCTACCATTATACTAAAATTAACCTAATAAACAAATTGAAACAAGATTTGATCAAAAATAATAAGCATAAAGCTGAAAAGCAGATTAAGCACTTAAGTCTAAACTAACTACCAAACAGTCCTTAAGGGAACTTTTAAGCTAACTTTCTAATAAGTAGATGGAACCTTGTAATAATCTAGCTTATACTAGCTTTAACTATAACCTATAAGCTACTAAAATCAACTTTTGAAATCTATTTTGAAACTCAAATGCTTAATGAAAAAAACTCCTTTAAAACTGCTTAATTACCCAGTACTTGCTGAGTTTTTCTTTTAGCTTGAAAAGACAAAATGCTTATTTTGAGCTTAAAAACAGATAGCTTAATGATCTTTTAAAGAAAAACTAAGCTAAAGCTAATTAAGATTGACCTAAAAACTACTTGTGTTTTTAAAATCAAAACCTAAAAACTAAAATTACCCTTTGATTTTTAATCCTAAAAATGATTGTTTGTCTGTTTTTGTTACCTGATGCAGTTGACATAATTTCAAACAAAACATAAATCTTTAAATGCATACCTAATAGACTAGCTTCTACACTAATAAAACACCTAAGTGAGTGGAAACAAGTAAACTAAATCAGCTAAAACCTATTTGAGCTTAAAATGGACTAAAATCTACCCTTATCCTCACAGATTCAAAATTCTATTAGCTAACTTATTTAAAAACAACTTTAACCTACAAGTACCTAAAATCCTTTTATTATAAACTTGAAAATGATAATTGAAATCATTTCAAAGGACCATGAGGACCTTGGCAATACTAACTCAAGTTAGTACTTCCTTGACCCAAACACCCCCTTTAACTTGACAATTTTCATTTAAAGCTTATAACTTTGAGATTTAATTAACAAAGCCTCAATACCAGATAGTGACAAGGTAAAAACAAGCTTATTGAACAGATTTAACTAATAGAATAAGCTAGATTAATAAGCTAACCACTAAGCTAATTTTTTTTTTTGATTTTTTTTACTGTTTTTATAACAAATAAGAGCAGATTATGATTTTAATCTAATGAACCAACACAGTAGCATAAAACAACTATATTAAGCACAAATAAGCAAAACAAAATAGGAATAAGCAGACATTAAGCATTAATAAGCTAATTTGCAGATTTAAAGCTATAAAATATTAATGAAAACTTACTTAAGCCTCTGCTTTAAACAAGGCTATAAAAAGGCTCAATTGAGTTATCAACAAGCTCCAACTTATCAAGTGATAAGCTAGTAGGGTCCTGGAAGTCCTTCCATTATTGACTTCCCTTCCAATAACAAGCTGAGGTAAATTTTGAGGGTAGATTTGTTTGAATAAATCTCAGTTAAGTTTTTATGAGCTTAACTGAGTTAGTAACTAGCTTATGAGTAGATTAGAGAACTTATGAGCTTATGTGAACAAAATAGAGCTTAATCAAACAGATTTGAGTTAAAGGAAAACATTAAGGATCAATTCATTAATAAGAAAAACAAACTTTTATTACTAATATGAAACTTATTACAAGCTTAAATGAAGGTTACAATAAGTAGAAATCTATAAGCTAAAACAGTTTGAACGAAAAAATCATAAGCTAATTCTACAAGCTACTTTCTATAACTCCTCCTAGATGCTTTCTTGAGTGAGGGTGTTCCTTTATTTATAGGCTTGAGAGGAAGTTTCGATGCCTCTGCACACGCTCCCCTTGGTCTTCATCTCAGCCTTTCAATCATTGTTAATCATTGGATCCCCTTTCTAAATCGTTAGATCAAAATGAGCACACGGATTGCCAGCGTGGCAATCCATGGTTTGATCCCTCTCTTATGCTTCTTTTTGCCTTGTTTAAGTGTAATTTTGCCATTTTGAGTATGTTTGTTTTATGCCCGCGTGTCATTCCTTGAGACAATTGACCAATTAGAAGCTTGTGATGACGTTTTGCATAGCTGAGTAGTCACATAGCACTCGAATCTTATTTGCCACGTTGGATGAGCTTTGAGAGTAGGTTTTTAACCCTTTATTTGAGCAGGGTAAAACTTGGGCACGACGATGAACAGTAATAATGAACTCGCGCCTTTTTTATCTTTTTAAATGTTTAACTGAGTTGACCGAGGGAGATGGGCTTTGACTTTTGGGCTTGGGTAATTTTTTTAAAAGGAAATGGATCATGGTGAGTATTTGGGCTCGGTTATAATGATAAAAGGGTTAGGGTTAATGAACTTAACGACCGTTAGTTTCTTTATAAAAGAGGACTAACGGTGTTAGGGTTTTTAGGGCTTTTGATGAAAATGAGTTAACAATAAGGGCATTTTGGGTATTTTCAAGGGTTTTGTCTTCTTGTGGTTGACCAATGTTGACCAAGGGTTGACTATGTTGACCATTGATAGCAATCTTCCGGCTCTTTTGTACTCTAACCATTCCCGTGTCCGTGTTTGTCCGGTTTTGACCGTTTTCTTGTGATTTTTGCACTATCCGTACCTACACATTCACAAACAACAAAATATACAAATACAAGAATATTTATGCTCATTTTCATCATTTTAGGGCTTGTTTTGATATACAAATGATATGTGATTTCTCACATATTAACGGGAAAAAGAGCGATAGACGAGGAATATGGGGAAGGAAAAGACACAGTTTATTGGGTTTTGTCTAACGTTAATGACCAGGAAAACATTCTTAAACTTCTTGATCTAAGTTAGTCTTGGACGAGGGAGAGGAATATTTAGTAGATGACATGAAAAAGGTGTTGATAAACGGTTTGGTTTGCACGACAAAGCTCTCGAATCTAAGGCCGAGCATGAGAGAGGTCGTAAAGTTGCTGAGTGATGCCGAACCATTTAATCAAGGGATTAAAACCAATCATAAGATTGGAGTTGTTGTTGTAAAATACTAAGCAAATTGTAATATCCGAAAATATATATCAAAATCTGCTAAATATAAATTTTATTATACAAAACTCTTCTCAAGTCGGTTTTAGGTTTGACGCCTATTTATCATATATCGATGTTCAAAGTACCCATGAAGGTTCCACAAAGAATGGAGTCTATTCGTTTTCATTTTAAATGGTGTAGATCTTAATGGTGAGAAGACAATATGGGTGAAATGTAGTAAAGTGTTGGCTTCTAAAGAGAAAGGAGGCTTAGGTGTGTCGAGTTTCTATGCGTTAAATAGAGCTCTTATGTTTAAGTGGGTGTGACGTTTCCGTACTCAAGGTTCGTCGTTATGGGCGCGGGTTATTAAAGGGATTGATGGTGAAGATGGTAAACTTTTCAAGAATTCAAAATCTTATTAGCCGTTTATATTGTCAGATATTGTTCGGGAGGTGGAGCAGCTCAAGAGTCATGGCACTGATTTGTTATGATTTATTCATAAAAAGATGGGTAATGGGGGCTGATGCGTCTTTTTAAGAGGAGGTGTGGAGGGGTGATGTTATTTTTAAATCTCTTTATACTAGAGTGTATGCCCTGGAGTCTTGTAAGAGTGTTATTGTAGCATTAAAATTGTCCTATGAAAACGTAGGTTATTCTCTTCGTCGTGTTCCGTGGGGAGGCGCGGAACATGTTCAATTCTTAGAGTTGTTGACGAACGTGGAGGGTATTTCTCTCGCTGCTATGAGGGTTAGGTGGGCTTGGTTGTTGGAGGGATGAATGGCTTAGGAGAGTTCTCCGTTGCATCAGTTAGAAAGTAGATTGATGACTGTATGTTAGTCGGAGGTCTCGACCAAAACTCGTTGGATTAATGTAGTGCCTATTAAAGTAAATGTTTATGCATGGAAAGTAAGGTTAGATTGTTTACCTACTAGGCTGAATATTTCTAGAAAATGTATGAATATTGAATCTATTATATGTCCTATATGTGGTAAGGCGTTGGAATCGTCTAGTCTTATTTTCTTCGCTTGCCAAATAGTTAGAGAGGTTTTTCGTAAGATCACATGTTGGTGGGATGTTAATCTTATGGAGGTGTCTTCATACGAAGAGTGGTTAGATTGGCTTTTGAAATTTCATCTTCATTATAAGTAAACAGCTGCTCGAAGGAGTTTGTTATATTATGTGGTGGCTTATTTGGAGTTTCCGCAACAAAAGTATTTTTGGTTCGGATATTCCTTCAAAGGCTACACTTTTTAATGATGTGGTGACACATTCTTTCTATTGGTGTCGATATGGATGTAAGGCTTCATTTAGTTGGATTGATTGGCTTAAAAACTCTTATCTTGTAATATTGTAATTTTCTAGCTCCTTGCTAGTCTTTTAATAATGTCCGCCGTTCAAAAAATAAATAAATATATATATCTATCTATATATATATATATATATATATATATATATATATATATATATATATATATATATTATATTTCTACATGCGTCTCACAGCTGATTGGTCGCCAGTTATTGTTATTAATCGTTATCAGGCCCCACAAATAGCTGCGGGCCAATCCGGCTGTGTGGTCTATGTCCCCACCTTAACATGTGCCCCTGGGGCACATGTTAGAAAAACCATATATATATTTTATATATTATAGTTCTATATATATTATATATATATATATATATATATATATATATATATATATATATATACATATATATTATATATATAGTTGTATAAAATTTAATTAGATGAAAACTTTTTCTTATTTTCTGAATTAGATTGGTGTATTTATGGGCTAAGCTTATTCTATATGGATCACTGGCAACATGAACATGAGGTGACAAGCACAAAATATGAGGTTTTGAATCTGAGATAAACATTATACCGCGATGACAAACCTTTATTACCTTTGTTTTCATCTAAGGATAGTAAAATGTGTTTAAAATTTTTTAGCAAGATGTATTAATAAGCCCCTTGTTTGCATATCAGAAGAAAATAAAGGGTTGGTTGATATATATATATATATATATATATATATATATATATATATATATATATATAAAGACAAATATTCGTGAGAAGGATAAAAAGATTTATTTTTTTAAAAAAGTTCTCAAAAAATTCTGAAAAAATTCCACAAGATCGTGTATGTTGGTGCATGAAAAAGTTGTAAAGGAAGTTTTTCTAAAAGTGGATAGTTTTGCCCAAAAAAATTTATTAAAAAACGTTTGTGCATTAAATCGGTTTTTTGTGCATCAAAAATTCGTTTTTGTACCCAACTTCTTTTGACTTTTTGAATCAAAATTTTATTGCGCATCAAACTATAACAAGTCGAAAAATTTGTGCATCAAAATTTTTTTGTGCATCAAAATTTCTTTTTTTGCGCATTAAAAAAACGTATAAAAACTCAAAATTAGAAAAACTTCTTTTACAAAAGTTTTATGCACCAACATACCTGATTTAATGGAATTTTTTTAGAATTTTTCAAGAACTTTTAAAAAAAAAATTTCTTTTTATCCTTCTCACGAATATTTGTCTTTTTATTTTAACCTTCCTCTATATATATATATATATATATATATATTGTTGCCTTAAAAAAAAGGTTGGTTGATAGCCCGGAGCCTGTGTTGTCGAGACTTTGTGAGAATGGGTCGTGGTTGATCGATCAGGTTTTTATCAACTATTTATTTTGTTTGATTCATATTTTGAATTTTCCCAAGTTAAACATGTGTTTGACAAATGTAGCTCAGCAGTAAATGTTTTTCATTAATGTAAAAACGCTTGTTAATGCAATTTTAGCTGTATCCACATATCGCCCTAGGTGCTCTTGCTTCATTAGGTCCTATTCTTTACTTCAACAATCTCACTCCTCAAGATGGTTATTATTCGATTGTAACAAAGGATTTCAAGGCATGTTATGATATTATTCACTTTTTAAGGAGAAAATTTGGCTTTCAAAAGGTTTCATATAGATATAAACGTTTATGTATGCAGGAAGCAAGTTTAAATTGCTATAACACTATAAGAGATTCATGGAAAGAGATCGACAGGGTTTTTGCACGGCTAGAAGGTCTCGCACTTCTTTCCCAAAAATTTAAAACTTGCTCGTAAGTAATACTACATAATTACTATTTGTATTGCATGATGTTTATATATACTTATCCATGTGATTCAATTTAATTGAGTTAATTTTATATGTTTAGGCAATTAAATGGTTCTTCTAAGCTGAAGAACTACTTAGACTCCATGTATGCGGGTGCAGCTCAATATAATGCTCCACCAAAGTATCCAACGACCCGAATTTGTGATGCTATTGATGCAAGCGACTCCCTTGATATTCTAGATCACATATTTGCGAGTGTTGTTGCTTATCAACCGAATAAAACTTGCTATAACATGACATCAAAAGTTAGTCAAACATCCATCGGATGGCAATGGCAAGTAAGTATATTTGTACATACTTCAAATAAATTGATTAAAATTAAACTTGAAGTTATAAATATATTTCACTCCTTTAGCATGATTTCTTTTTAGATTAGTGATTTTAATGAATATGTATAGGTATGTAGTGAGATGGTGATCCCCATTGGTATAACTAGTAACATTAGCATGTTTCCGAGCTCACCTTACGATGCACAAAAGTTCATCGACGAGTGTAAGAAAATGTATGGTGTCACACCGCGTGCACATTGGGCTACAACTTACTATGGAGGTCATGTAAGCATCATATAGTCTTACATATTTAGTGTGGAAAACTAGAAGGGGGGTTGAATAGTTTACCGCCTTTTAATTTAAGGTTTTAAAGTGTTTGTAAAAATTCTAGGTTCGACTTTATGTGAATTCAACACTTGCACAATATGAACAATATACTTATCTAAACAATTAATAGGATAGTATGAGAAAATAATGTAAGACAATAGATAAGAGTAAGAACAATAAAACCACAACGCGAGGATTTATAGTGGTTCGACAACAAAGCACCTCTTCGCCCTACTCCACTCCTCGAGCACCTAACTCGAGAGTTTTCTTCACTATGTCAACAAGCTCCCTTGTGGCGGAGAAAACCTTACACAACTTTCGCTTATTTTGATTTCTGACACTAAGCTAGATGTCGAGTTCTAATCTTAGCTAGAACCAATCTACCACAACTTCACAACTTCACTATACAACTTTGCTTCACGACTTGATCACAACTACACAACTTCTTCACACCTTAGTTTTCCTTACACCACTACTTCACCAAGTCACTACTATAATCACACCTAACTAACACTACTAGGAAAGATCACCAAGATCCAACTATACTTACAACAATCACCACGATCCATATACTACACAACTTTACAAGATTTACAAATGATTTACAAGTTATGATATGGATGCAACAAGATTGCAATACACACTTGAGGTGTAGTACTTTTTCACTTGATGATGGAAGTATTCTTCTCTTGCACTTGAGGAATTGAGCTTGGATCACTTGGAAACAAAGCTTTATGATTAAATGATCAAAGGATTTTAATGAGATGTGTGGGCTGTTTTTTATCAGAAAGAATAAGTGCAAAAGGTAAGAAAATAGTGGGGAAAAGTCCAGTATTTATAGGACATTCTGGAGGAGCGTCTACCTATGGGCGGTCCCCTTAAATAGGTGGGCGGTCCCCTTAAAGATAAGGGGGCTGCCCATGTATTTAAGGGGGCTGCCCTAGACTAGGCGCTCCCCAGTTTGTCCTTTTGTGTAGGGAGATTTTTCTAGAACTTTCTAGCCGTTTTAGGTCAAAAAATTTGAATTTTAAAATGTTTATTTTTAATAAAACATTTCTTTTAATTGTAGAAAATGATTTGTAATGTTTATAAAAATGTTTACAACATTTTATAAAAGTGTGAGGTTGAATAAAAATTTCCTTTGATCATAAAAAGCATTAAGCATATATTTATTCATACCTTTAAGTGATATAATTTTCGAAATGAAAATTTACTACTAATTACTTGTTTACGTTTAATTTTACATTGAACATTTTTATATTTTGTGATTATCAAAACGTAAAGATGTGAAAAATATTAATAATATTTTTAGGCATTATTTCTATCAACAATTAGCTTACTAATTTTTGTTGTTTTATGTAAATTTCACGTGTGTTTTATGTCTGTAACAATGTAGGACATAAAGAGGGTGCTTAGTGTTAGACGAATAAGTGGCCCAAGCCCGATTGTGGGCTTGTAATCCATTAGGGCTAGGTTTGATGTTGCTTATTTACAAAGCTATTTATCTATTATAAATAGATATGTCATTTCTTATGTAATTCGTTGAATCAATAACATATCTATTGTCTTTCATGGTATCACAACTCTAGGTAAGATCCACCAATAAAAATTGCCATCCTCCGGTCATCAGCTACTTGTCAGTGATCCGGAGGGATCCCGTTTTTCCGCTTTATTGTTTTTATTTATTTAGGATTTTATTTTTGTATTTCATTCATAAACCCTAAACCCTAGCCGTCAAAACACACAAAATATGTTGAGTTGCCTTCGATCAACCATTTTTTCTCCCTCATCTACTTGTTTTCATAAAATGGTAATTCCTTGACCTCAAATTTTCATTAAAGCTTATGTACCACACTACAGCCCCATCCTGCAAAAACATATCGAATTAGTCCTTCAAGTTTTACAAATGGAACATAATAGGTAGGCAACTCATTTTGATCGTGTGAAGTTCATCCTCTTCTAGTCATTTCTCCCCCTTTTTGTAGAATCAAAAAGGCATCGTCAAGAATTGCTAGTAAAATTGACGAAATAAATGCTCCCCCTTGATGTGTGTTCCCCCTCATTCAAGGGCACCAAGCAATCAAGCTATGGTTTCTTGGCTACAAAAACAAGTTAGAACAATACAAATATTTCTAACATGTAGCAAGAAGAAAGGAGAAATATGACAAGTGCAAGCAAACATCAAAGCCCTTATGGCGGAGAAAACCTAGGTGAAGAGGGAATGTTGTTTTGTTGTTGAAAGAGATGCATGGCTAAGAGGTTTGATAGGTCTTGTAGTTGATTAATGTCATCAACTAGGCTTTCTATTACTGGAGATAGATGGTGTGAGTGTTGTTGACTTTGGTTGTCACTTTGAGGTGGAGCCTAAGTGTGAGTAACATGTGAATTGATGGGTGAGATAGGAGATGGAGGATGTGAAACAACTTGTGGTGATGTAAGAGTCCCCTTAATGTAAGGATTTGGTAATGCTTGATTGGGGTAATTGTTTTTTTGAGATGGTTTATGTTGTGGACGTGAGTGGTCTTAGGCATTGGTGTAGGTGTATTTGTTCATTGATTCTTATTGGATGTGTTACAAGGGTTTAGTTTCTTCCTCCAATGGAACAATTTTTTCCTCGTTAATTTCTCTTAGGACGTGTTCCAATTTATGTTTTTTTTTTTTTCTCACTCATTTTGGCTACCACTTATTGGTTTGGATGTTGGTTGGTGAGGAGGAATGTAATTGGTGAGCGATGAATGATGTGGTTTTTATGAGAATGTATTTATAGTGGAGGAAAGGTTTTTAAATTAGGAAGATTGAAACATTTTAAAGGTTCAAATTCTTAAGAAATGTTTATGATTTTAGGAAAACAGTTAGATAAGTCTAGAGGGTATTTGGTCAAAAAATGGGATGAAAATATACTGTTTTACCGCTGACTGTCTAGCCGTCAACTTTAATTATGGGGTCAGTCCCCTTAGAGGATAAGGGGGACCGCTCCTTTTATGAATTAAGGGGGCCGCCTGCTGCTATTTCCAGATTTTCCAAAAATCAATTTTTCTCTAAAATTTTGTGTGAGGGTTTTTGTTTTGGTGGTTAATTTGCAGCAAGTCCATCCTTTTATGGCAATTAAAGATTTTTTTGCACATAGCAATTAAGCATTCAACATTCTACATATATATGACAAGTTGTAGGTTAAACTATTTCCATGATTTTGGCATATAATCATATATGGAAATTAAAGACCAAAAGAGGTGGAAGAGCGTATAAATAAGTAACTAGAATCCATAATGCACAAAAGAATTTGTCTTGACAAGAGGGTTAAGTTAAATATGACACCAAACTTTTATGCATATACTAGTGTGTGTCTTATGTGCGGCAAATGTGGATGTAGCGATTATTTCGACACCTTTAAGACATGTTAAAACAAAAGAGAAATAGTCCAAAATGCTCTTGATTTAATTTTGCTTCAACCAGATTGTCAAAAATTTTATTAGATTACTTTACTTTTGGACAACAAGTAAGTCGATGAACAATTATGCATATGTGAAAAATGTTTTTAGCATATCTCAACAATATATGAAAATTGATTTGCATGTGCTCCTAGTTGTGAGAAAGACTTTTTAGAAAATAATAGATTAGGACTATTGTATATATGTATAATGAAATATGCATTTAGATAGAAGAATTTGTAAAAGTTTGCTTATAGACTTTTCCCAATCTTGTGTTTTTGTGTAAAATAGAATCCTAGACACAGAGAGAAAAAAAATATTTTAGTCAGTCAGGTAGGTGGTCCTCTAAAAGTTTGGCCGGTCCACTTAAAATTAAGGAGGCTGCCCTTTATGAATTAAAGGGGCCGCCACCTGTTGAGAATTTTTTTCTCAGATTTTTGACAAACAGTTCTTTGATGATTATCATTTCTTTATTATGCCGAAAACTTAATCAATTTGATTCCAATATTCCTAGACCTAGAACGTAAGTTAGTTAAATTGGCTCACGTTTTAAGTGGTTTGTTAGAATATCGGCTATGTTGTCTTCCGATTGAGGACATTTTATATTATAGATATTCCCTTTTTGCAATATTATCGCAAAGAAAGTGATCGTGATCTCAATTGTGTGTTTCTTCGTTTTCATTAGTTTGAACGGGATTCTATTAAGTCTATAGCCCCTTTGTAAACACACATTATTGGAATGGTGTCTAACTAACGCCACATAGTCTACGGAGACGCTTGTTTCTCAATAAGGCTTTTTGACATCGACTTTCTGGCGCTTAATAATTCCGTTTAGGTTGTAGGATGGGCAAGAGCGGGGTTTTTGCTTCTTCAAAAACAAGATGTTAGGCAACAATCCTATAAAACGTGCAAACACCACTGTGCTCTGCGATCTACATAATCTCTCGCATGATCTGAATCCGCTACACTATTGTTTCTATGTAAGATCCCTTTAAGATACCATAATCCTTATGGGTAGTGCCTTTAAATGTATCAAGGATAAGTTGTAAACGCTTCTAGGTGAGAGGTTTTGGGATATCTTGGAAAGCGTGCACAAAGGCAACACTAAACATGTTATCGGGTCTATTGCGCTTAAGTATAAATAAACTACCTATCATGTCTTTTGTTGGGGGAATTTCTGATTTGATGATTCAAAACCTATATGCAACAGAATGAAGAAGATGGGAAGAAACAACCAAGGAACTTAAGATGTAATATTAGGTTAGCTTAATATGTAAGCTAGGTTTTATTGTAAACCCTGGCCTCTCTAGTTTATAAAGAAAGGCAGGGTGTCTGGTTTAGGAATCAATCCATCATAGTTAGATCTCTATCAATGAGAGTCTATATAGATAAATAGTTTATAGTTAGTGTAAGCCCCAAGATCATTTGATCTTGGGGTAATAGATTAATAGAAAACCTTGTTTGTTAACATTGATGTTCTTATTTTTATTTCACTGTGTATATTAAATATTTTCGTTATCCTAGATGTGCTTAGATTAAGGACTCACAATTGGTATCAGAGCAGGTGGCTCTTGATATCTAGGATTATTCAAGGTTCTCATTCATTTTTATTTTCTGTTTTTAATTAATAAATAAAATTGGCGAATTTAGGGTTTTCTACAAAAACCCTATCTAGTGAGTTGTAGCCTCTGTGATAAGTTCCTGTGTTCGTTCCTTGGAGGCTGTGTATTTAATTCAAAGGCATTTGGGTTGTCTCAAACCCTAAAGATAGCTAGCAAAGGGCAGATGGAAGACATGATTTTTGGTTCAAGATACATCAGGTTCTGGTTATAAAGGGTTCTTTGTTGGGTTCCTGGTTTGTCGACATTAAGAAAGTGTAGCAGGTTGTTCATTTTCCATCATCACTAGTTCGTGAAAGCAGCAGATGGTGGTGTTAACAGCAGGTTATGTTCATGATTGTAGCTACAAACACGGTTTCTGGATTTGTCGATTAAAAGGTTGTTGTGATTGTGGCTTTCAGAGAAGAAAGCCACAATGGGAATACCATGTTGATTTTTAATCGTTGGTGATAATTATTGTTTTGTGGAAGGAACAGCAGCTGGTTATATGGCATTGAATATGGATCTGAAAAATATGGAAACAGTTAGTTGAATACGGGAATTATGCAAGCAGATGACCTTGGTATGTTTTCAATGCATATCCTATTTTGTTAGGGGTTTTTCTTTTCTTGATTGGAAAGGTATTTATGAGATTACTCGATTATGGTAATGCTTATATTATTTTGTCATCTGAATTAACTTATTCTTGCCCATACACCAAGTTCTGCTCGATTTATGTCTGTCTTTCTTGATTTTGTGTTGGCTGTGTTTCTATTAGTTTGATTTGTACCTTTGTGTTCGTTAATGGCAAGACATGGTTATACTTGGTGTGATTTAAACATGTTAATTCTGCCTATACTAAGTTAATTCTGCCATGATTGTTTGACAGGCAGTAGGCACCGGACTTGTGACAGATTAAGTGTCACCAAAAACATATCGGGAGGAAAGGCGTATTTTAAATTATTGACATTTTGTGTAACAATTAAGTGAAAGATTTTGTGGGGTTGCTAACTGAGTAGGAAGGCATAAATTTTACATTACATGAAGAATAACACAACTACCTATCTAGAGCAGTTGGTTAAGCGGTTGTTGTTAAGTGTTGGGTGTTGGTTCTTAAAGGTCAGTAGTTCGAATCCCGCGTGTGGCATATATATTTTTTTTATATTCTAGCAGGCCAAATGCATGGACTGGGTATATAAGCTCAATGGTATCACATTTGTTTGGCCAGTGATTTATACATTTGTTGTGAAGGTCACTGTTGGACTATAAACTGTAAGGCTCTTTACATGGTTTATAACATTTTCAAAAGATACTTGTGCCAACATGATTATATATGAAACGAAAAGATGGGTCAGGTCAGATGTTTAGTGATTGTGGCAGGCCGAGTATGACTAACACATTGGGCCTGATTAAAATGAAATTAATGGGCTGCGTTTATTCTCTTGTTATATAGGCCTGAGCTAAGTTTGTCAATTGTGCGGCTATGTGGATAAGGTTTCGAGTATGTTATATGACGAAGTGGATACTGTTTTCGTGCTTGCCTTGTCAGAGGTATTTTATAATTTGTTAGTGTTGTCTGAGAAAAGTAGTTAATGCTGTGTGTAATATCGAATCGGACTAAGAAGAATTTTTTGGTTTATTGGAAGTGTTTGAATCTCGATTGAAGATGGCTTGTTGGGGCAATAGTATTGTGGAAGACATTTGATGCAATGGATTTTTAAATCATTTGTGGACAAGGGTACCCTTTTTTGTTTGTTGATCGTCGAAGTGAGGAACGGTACAAACAAGGGACTACAAGCAGATCGCCGATGAGGCAAAAGCTAGCAGCTCACATGAGGAGGGAAATGATGTTTATTGCACTTAGATGTTCTTCATCTATTAATTACTATTTGGAGCCCTACTGTGTTGTGATTTAAGAGATGGTAAACATGTTAAGGCGGATGCATATTGTTTTATTTAACCATTCTACATGCAAAGACTTCCCCCCCCCCCCCCCCCCCCCCCCCCACAAACCCCCCCCCCGCCCCACGGGGGGAGTGTTCACAGGTTGCTTATCTACACAAGACCCCTATTGGATGATTACAAAAAAAAGGGGAATGAAGATTCATGATTTGTAGCTTATTATTATGGTGGCATGTTCAAGGAGATCTTAAGTCAAGGGGAAGCATTGTTTCTTTCATGAAGATTGTTTTGTAATATCAAATAGGGGAAGATTGTGGAAATTCTGTGATTGATGATTACAAAAACCTTATATGCAAACAATAAAGGAGAAAGAAGAAGAAGAAAACAACAAGGACTTAGGATGTAATATTAGGTTTAGCTTTTAATATGTAAGCTAGGTTTTTTTGTTAAACCCTGCCTTCTAGTTTATAAAGAAAGGCGGGGTTTTGTCTTGATTAGGAATAAATCCCATCAAAGTTAGATTTTCTCAATGAGAGTTATTAGTTAGCATTAGATATAGTTAGTTTAGCCCACAAGATCATTTGATCTTGGGGTAATAGATTAATAGAAAACCTTGTTTGTTAACATTGATGTTCTTATTCTTATTCCGCTGCGTCTATTCAATGTTTTCGTTATCCTAGATGTGCTTAGATTAGGGACTCACACCTCTATATTTGGTATTATCTACGGACTTACCTTCTTCGTCTCTCATGAGTTTGGTTTCCGTAGACATATGGGTTTTCATTGGTTTAGAGTCTTCTAGTCCAAATTTCTTAAGCATTTCCTTAATAATATTTTGATTTGATTTAAAATTATTCCATCATTCTAATTGTTTTTTTTGGTAATCCTAAGATAAAATTTAGTTCCCCAATCAAACTCATTCAAACTCGATCATGCATGATCTTGGCAAAGTCATCATACATTTCTTGACAAGTTGATCCGAATATAATGTCGTCAACATATATTTGGACAATAATGAGGTTGAAGTCTTTCTTTTTAGTAAAGAGTGTGTTATCTACCATTCCCATAGAGTAATCATGTTTAATAAGAAAAGCTTTTAATCGATCGTACCAAGCTTTTGGGGCTTGTTTTAAACCATAATGAGCTTTTCTTAAGTCTCTATAGACATAATTAGGTTTGTGGGAAGTCATTGAATCCTGAAGGTTGTTCCACGGGTTAAACTCCTCATTGATATAACGTTAAAAGAATAAGGCTTCTTTACATCCATTTGGGATATACTTAAAGTCTAGTGAGCTAGCTTATAGCTAGAAAAGTAGTATTCTTATGCACTCTATAGTCAGTACAGGTTGCATATGTTTCGTTTTAATTAATTCCTTCTTGTTGTGTATAAACTTGGGCGACTAACCTAGCTTTGTTTCTTGTTATGACGCCCATTTTCATACGAGTTTTATTTTCGTTTATACCCATTTGTTCCTTTTTATGGTCATTATCCATGGGATTTTGAGGACTAGTTCCCAACTCATTAAATGTTTAAAATTGGTTTAGTTCCGTTGCATGGCCATTTACCAATTTTCATAGTGTTATTGCCTCTTTATATTGTTAAGGTCTTTTTTGTTGAAAATAAAAGCAAATTGTTTTTGCGTTTGTTTTGTGCTTGTGGTCCTAGTGTGCGTTGATTTTAGTGTACCATTGTAGTGGGGTGGTGTTTTTGAGGTGGTTGTTTTTAGGTTACAAGGTGAGTAGGGGCGTTGGTTTGGTCTGCTTGATCACATTGCCTTGGGAGTTTTGGGTTAAGTTCAGCATGAGCTGCACGTTAGGCGACGTTCTCATCTGCGGCGTTGGGTTGGGTTTGGCCGGGGGGTGTGTAAGCGTAAGTGTTTTCTTCGGCTCGTGTTCTTGACGGGGTGGGGGGGGTTTGGCGGTGGGGTTGCAGGGTATTTGGTGAGTCTCGTAGACGTGGTAGGTTTTTCTACGGAGGTAGTAGGGTGGGAGTTCGGGGGGTGGGGTGTTGGGTGGGGTGGCTGTGTGTGTCGGGGTTGTGGAGGTTGTGTGTTGTTATAAGGTTTGATTACGTGGTGTTTAGTTTGTAGGTGTGGTGATCATGTTTTGGATGTGTTGTAGGTGGGGGGGGGCGGTTTTTTTGGTGTTGGTTGGTTGTGGAGGGGTTTGTTGTGATTTGTTGGTGTGTTTGGGGGTGGGGCAGTGGGGTGGAGGTGGTTTGTAGTGTTGTGTTTGGGTGGTTGGGGTGTTATCTGTGAGTTGTGGTGGTACACTGGTTTGGGGGGTGTGGTGCTTGGTGTGGTGATGGTGTGTTGTTTGTTGTTTTGTTGGATTGGTCCGGTGGGAGTTTTAGTGGTGGGTTGGGTGGGGGGTGTTGGGTTTGGTGGTGTTTATTCACTGGTGATGTTGTGTGTGTGGGTGAATTTTTTGGGGTTGGCGGTTGATGTGGTGGGTATGGTGTGTGTTGGTGGGTTTGGTCGTGGTTTTTAGTGAGGGTGGGGTTAGAGGTGTTGTTATTTTGGTTAGTGGTTTTGGCGGTGGT
This sequence comes from Tanacetum coccineum, assembly GCA_026074375.1. Classification (NCBI taxonomy): domain Eukaryota; kingdom Viridiplantae; phylum Streptophyta; class Magnoliopsida; order Asterales; family Asteraceae; genus Tanacetum; species Tanacetum coccineum. The sequence goes on from BQNB010083994.1 coordinate 19,612, forward strand.
TTTGTCATGTTTGGTTTGTTTGGGGGTGGGGAGTTGGTTTTATCGTGGTGTTTTTTTTATGTGTGTTTGGTTACTTGGTGATGCGTCGGTTGGGTGGTGTTGTGTGTTGTGTGGGCGAGTTTAGGTTGGAATAGTAGGATGGTTTGGTCGATGTAATACCCTAATTAACATAAAGAAAAAACAAAACCCACTAAAAATAAGAAAAAAATTATACTTAAAATATATCTTTTGTATTTAGAATAATAATGCATTTACTTTCGATACTCTAAAATAGTTAAGTGGTTGGTTTTTCCTACCTCTTAACAACTCATAGGGAGTTTTTCCTAAATAACGTTCTAATGGAAACTCTTATTAATTATATTGGTTGACGTTATCGATCGCATTACCACCAAAATTTTTGAGGGAATGGATTGTTCATTTAACATGGTTCTTAATATTTCTTGTTTGTTGAGTGTGATTTTTTCTTTCTAACTACCCCTCATTTGACTGTTCGGGAGTACGGGGAGCGGAAAATTATAAGATATCCTATTTAAATCACAATAGTTTCCGATATTGTACTTCATTATCTTTTTCTCGGACATATCCGTTCTAATTTGATACATATGAACATCCTATTTGTTTTGGATACTTTTGATAAATATTTCAAATGTTTCAAAAGGCTTCCAGTTTTATTTGCTAAAAATATAGTCCATGTGAATCGAGATTAGTCATCACGATTTACTAAGGAATAACGAATCCTCTCCATAGACTTGTATGGTGGAAGGGGTCCAAACCAACTCCATGGAATTAGTTCTAAGCATCTAAGTTGTTGAATGAAACTATATTTTTAGCCTTGTGACTTGCATCGAGATGCTTTCCATTTTGCAAGCATCCAAATAATTGCCGGGTCGATTTAAGTTTGGGTAGATTTTCTAACTAATTCTTTAGATGACTAATGATCTTGAATTTAGATTGCATTTAGCAGTGACCTTCTCTCCTATGCCATAGTGTGGAGTTTTCGTCTAATGTTGCAAGGCATATTTTGTCTTCTGGTTTATTTCCTAGTTTCATTACATATATTCCTCCTTTCCTAATTCCTTTACCTATAACCTTTTCGTCTTTGATTATTTTGCTATCGTGTTCGGTAAATATTACTTTGCATTTATTATCACATATTTGACCTACACTAAGCAAGTTATATGTTAAGTTATCTACGTGCTCAACATTTTCAATTATTAGGGAGTCTTGAGAAATCGTACATTTGCCTATGATTTTACCGCGCAAGTTGCTCCCAAAAATTACGTTTCCTCCGTTGTACGCTTTGTATAAAGAAAACAACTTTCGATTACCGGTCATGTGTTTTGAGCATCCACTTATCTTTTATTCATCCATCGGGTTCCTAGTTTATTATAATTGCATATTTCATCGTGCACTTGAGGCTACATGACCAAGTTTCATTTTTAGGTCTTTTCCACTTCATCTTATCCATTGTCGCTCCATTGAATCCTTAATATAAATGCTCTTTGATCGTTGTTCTTTGGCGGCTTTGAACATTCTCCAATGAGGTGATTTGGATCACCACATCTAAAACATTTTCTTTCACTTTTACCATAACCATCATTTCTACTTCTTTGGAATGTTTTTCTATCGCCTCGTGGTTGTCTTACAAATCTTCCTTGTCTCTTAAAGAATTTCTTGAATTCCTTTAAGGCCATAGCATACTCTTCGTCTTCACTATTGAAGCTTAAGATATCTTCATCACTTACTTCCTTTTTCACCTTTAATGCAAGAGATCTACTTTGTTTTTTCTTGCCTTTGACCGTTTCGAAATCTTTCTTTATTACTTCTTCATAAACTTTCAAGTTTCCAATTAGTTCGTCAAGAGGTAAGGTTGTTAGATTCTTTGATTCTTCAATCGCCGTGACTTTCACGCGCCATTTTGGATGTAATGCCCTACTAAGAAATTCTCCCTAACACAATTCTTACAGAAAAACCTTCATCAAGTGTTTTTAGACTAGTAATAATTAGATGTTTAAATTTCAGCAATGCATTATCTAATTGATCCTCTTTGGAATCATAAATTGTTCATATTGTTGAACAAGAAGATCTATTTTGTTAGCTTTGACTTGATTATTACCTTGATGAGTGATTAATAAAGTATCCCAAATTTTTTTTGCGGTTTGACACATAAAAATTCTTTCGTATTCTTTACGTGGGAAAGCATTATAAATTAGCATTTTAGCTTCAGATTATTTTTTGCAAGTTTCTTTTTAAGATCATCATTTTTGTTTATGAAAGTTAACAACTTCATCTTTTTAGTTTCGTTGATTATTTTGAATTAGGATAAAAATCACTATGTAATAACTTGCTCAGAGATCTAGAATCTTTTGACTTCACTGTTGTTTTTCGATCTATTTCCAATAAATATATCCATCACTTGCAAAATAGTGGTGGTCTTTTGCATAGATTTGCCCTGTCTAAATATTTTTGTTCGGTTTCATAGAATCGATTCAAGTTTTAAATATCCAAATTAATTTTAAAAATCTTGTTTTGACGTGGCTCTTGATACCAATTGTGAAAAACTAGAAAGGGGGTTGAATAGTTTACCACTTTTTAATTTAAGGTTTTAAAGTGTTTGCAAACATTCTAGATTCGACTTTATGTGATTCAACACTTGCACAAAATTTGTCAAATATACTTATCTAAACAATTAATATGTAGTATGAGAAAATAATATAAGACGTGAGATTAAAGAGTAAGACAATCAAAACCATAACGCCTGGAGGATTTATAGTGGGTTCGGGAAACGAAAGCAACTATTCGCCCTTCTATAATCTCGATGCACCTAACTCTAGAGTTTTCTTCACTATGTAACAAGCTCCCTTTATGGCGGAGAAAACCTTACGCAAATTTTGCTTATCTTGATTTCTGACACTAAGCTAGATGTCGAGTTCTAATCTTAGCTAGAACCAATCTACCACAACTTCACAACTTTACTACACAACTTTGCTTCACGACTTGATCACAACTACACAACATCTTCACACCTTAGTTTTCCTTACACCACTACTTCACCAAGCCACTACTATAATCACACCTAACTAACACTACTAGGAAAGATCACCAAGATCTAACTATACTTACAACAATCACCAAAATCTATCTACTACACAACTTTACAAGATTTACAAATGATTTACAAGTTATGATATGGATGCAACAAGATTGCAAAACACACTTGAGGTGTAATACTTCTTCACTTGATGATGGAAGTATTCTTCTCTTGCACTTGAGGAATTGAGCTTGGATCACTTGGAAACAAAGCTTTATGATTAAATGATCAAAGGATTTTAATGAGATGTGTGGGCTGTTTTTGATCAGAAAGAATAAGTGCAAAAGGTAAGAAAATAGTGGGGAAAAGTCCAGTATTTATAGGACATTCTGGAGGAGCGTCTACCTATGGGCGGTCCCCTTAAATAGGTGGGCGGTCCCCTTAAAGATAAGGGGGCCGCCCGTGTATTTAAGGGGGCTGCCCTAGACTAGGCGCTCCCCAGTTTGTCCTTTTGTGTAGGGGGAATTTTCTAGAACTTTCTAGCCGTTTTAGGTCCAAAAATTTGAATTTTAAAATGTTTATTTTGAATAAAACATTTCTTTTAATTGTAGAAAATGTTTTGTAATGTTTATAAAAATGTTTACAACATTTTATAAAAGTGTGAGGTTGAATAAAAATTTCCTTTGATCATAAAATGCATTAAGCATTTATTTATTCATACCTTTAAGTGATATAATTTTCGAAATGAAAATTTACTACTAATTACTTGTTTACGTTTAATTTACATTGTCGGACATTTTTATATTTTGTGATTATCAAAACGTAAAGATGTGAAAAATATTAATAATATTTTTAGGCATTATTTCTATCAACAATTAGCTTACTAATTTTTGTTGTTTTATGTAAATTTCACGTGTGTTTTATGTCTGTAACAATGTAGGACATAAAGAGGGTGCTTAGTGTTAGACGAATAAGTGGCCCAAGCCCGATTGTGGGCTTGTAATCCATTAGGGCTAGGTTTGATGTTGCTTATTTACAAAGCTATTTATCTATTATAAATAGATATGTCATTTCTTATGTAATTCGTTGAATCAATAACATATCTATTGTCTTTCATGGTATCACAACTCTAGGTAAGATCCACCAATAAAAATTGCCATCCTCCGGTCATCAGCTACTTGTCAGTGATCCGGAGGGATCCCGTTTTTCCGCTTTATTGTTTTTATTTATTTAGGATTTTATTTTTGTATTTCATTCATAAACCCTAAACCCTAGCCGTCAAAACACACAAAATATGTTGAGTTGCCTTCGATCAACCATTTTTTCTCCCTCATCTACTTGTTTTCATAAAATGGTAATTCCTTGACCTAAAATTTTATTTAAAGCTTATGCACCGCACTACAGCCCCATCCTACAAAAACATATCGAATTAGTCCTTCAATTTTTACAACTGGAACATAATAGGTAGTCAACTCATTTTGATCGTGTGAAGTTTGTCCTCTTCTAGTCATTTCTCCCCCTTTTTGTAGAATCAAAAAGGCATCGTCAAGAATTGCTAGTAAAATTGACGAAATAAATGCTCCCCCTTGATGTGTGTTCCCCCTCATTCAAGGGCACCAAGCAATCAAGCTATGGTTTCTTGGCTACAAAAACAAGTTAGAACAATACAAATATTTCTAACATGTAGCAAGAAGAAAGGAGAAATATGACAAGTGCAAGCAAACATCAAAGCCCTTATGGCGGAGAAAACCTTACGCAAATTTTGCTTATCTTGATTTCTGACACTAAGCTAGATGTCGAGTTCTAATCTTAGCTAGAACCAATCTACCACAACTTCACAACTTTACTACACAACTTTGCTTCACGACTTAATCTCACCTCCACAACATTTCACACCTTAGTTTTCCTACACCCACTACTCACAAGCCACTACTATATCACACTAACTAAACACTACTAAGGAATAGAGCAACAAGATCTATCTATTACTTACAACAATCACCAAATCTTATCTACTACAAACGTACAAGATTTACAAATGATTTACAAGTTATGATATGGATGCAACAAGATTGCAAAACACACTTGAGGTGTAATACTTCTTCACTTGATGATGGAAGTATTCTTCTCTTGCACTTGAGGAATTGAGCTTGGATCACTTGGAAACAAAGCTTTATGATTAAATGATCAAAGGATTTTAATGAGATGTGTGGGCTGTTTTTGATCAGAAAGAATAAGTGCAAAAGGTAAGAAAATAGTGGGGAAAAGTCCAGTATTTATAGGACATTCTGGAGGAGCGTCTACCTATGGGCGGTCCCCTTAAATAGGTGGGCGTCCCCTTAAAGATAAGGGGGCCGCCCGTGCATTTAAGGAAGCCGCCCTAGACTAGGCGCTCTCCAGTTTATCCTTTTGTGTAAGGAGAATTTTCTAAAACTTTCTAGCCGTTTTAGATCCGAAAATTTGAATTTCAAAATGTTTCTTTAGTGGGATTTGTAGATGATTGAACAAGGATTAATATGGTATAAACGGATTTAATTGCATGTCAAAGAAAAATAAATAATGAGGGTGTTTGTGTTGATGGTGTACGGCCGGACAAGAGAAGAGGGAGGACAAGAGATTGAAAATTTTGTAAAGTGTTAAATGAGAGTATATGGACCCTATTTATAGAATACAAGTTTAACCTTTTGGCAATTTTAGTCCTTCCTTTCTTAATCTCTTTTAAAACTAGTCCAAAAGCATCCTTTTTATAAGTAAAATTCGGCCAAGAACTCGGGTCACCACTTTCGTAAATATTTTTAAATCCGTCCCACTAAATATAGTTTAAAACTTTTATTAAAACTTTAAACCTTGTAAAACACGACCTTTAAACACGGTTTTTACAAAAACTCTGGGAAACGACAAAAATACAAAATTAACATATTTACGCTCTCGGAGCAGTAAAATAAATTTTTCTGGCTTTCTTAAATGCTAAAAACAAATAGAAACTAAATCACGGAATGAATTTCACCAATAAATGGAAATTCTCATCAAACCACATATAGCATAAACAACTATAATTATCTACGTAAATAAAATAAGCGTTATAGTTCGGGATAAACGTTGACCTGAAACTCGGGTTGTTACATTAGTACTCAAAAAATTGCAAAGTTTTAATGTATAATGGTTCCTTTCTATTATAATTTTTAAAGCACACAATTGTTGTTTGGAAAGTATCTTTTGGACTGTTGTCACACTTGGAATTCTTTAACAGATCATCTTTTGTGCTCACAACTGTTTTTCCATCAATAAGCACTTGCTCATATAGGTAACTTATTTCTTGGTTTAATACTTGATGTCGTAAATAGATTTACAGATGATGTACAAGAATGGAAATGGGTTATTGCATTTTTTAGGCCAAAACGTGCCTACAGAATAAAAAAGATGTACAAGAAAGCTCAAGAAATTTGTAAGGCTGATTTGTGAGTCGTCTTGAAAAGGTGAAACTCACAGCCATGGGAAATAAAACATGTGGACATATTTGTAGCAGCATGCTTCAATCTAAACCCACTGTATTAGTAGCAGTATGAAAAAAGAACGCGGCGAAACTTAGTCCCAAGGTAAATAAGACAGTCGCCGTAAACCGAAAATAGATTAAACTTAACTTGGCTCCGCCGCATTCCTTTTTCAGCATATAGTAACCGCATTTGTACTTACTGTGTGGGTCAAATTGTTAAAAACAAATGAACGAGTTATTGGAATGGGTTGTGTTGTTGCAGGTATTAACCTCTATGAGCCAAAAGGAGAGGGATGAAATATACACAACCAAACACTTTGCATCTGGTGATGGAGCAGGCACTGCAGTGTAACATTCTGTATTTTCAGGTCGTTTTCGACGTCATCTATTTTACGAGTTTCCGTGAGTGAGTGTCGACATTTAACATTTTATTAAACCACAACACCCTCACACAATCAACTCCAACGACCAAAACTTCCCCCACCAACCACCCACAAACACACCCACCACACCGCCCAACAACCCCACCAACCCACCCACCCACAGCATCGGGTTTTGCATATCGTGATGAGTCAAAAGCGTTTGCTCAAGACAACGCGTGAAAAATCTTGAAGAAGCACCACAAGTGGGATGCGGCCGCGTCGGTTGATCCTGTTGATCTCACTAGGCTTGCCGAACTATTCTATAATGATGCAAGACCACCTCCCGGGAAAACAACGTCCCATGAAAAAAACTAAATTGAAAACCGAGTCGAGCATCGCGAGAAGTAACCCGCAAGATTTTACGAAGTCTTTACATAATAAATTTAGACGCAAGCGGAAAGCAGACCAATCGTCGTACGAGGTGAAGCGGGATAAAGACCGGACAATAGTGCGGTTGGAAGAAATGAGGTTTCTCGGCACTAGCAACGCGGGGATGTTGGGGGAGGATGCGGAGACGATAAACATGCTAGAATAAATCCGTCGAAAATATTGTTTTAATTTTTTTTTCGTATGTTTAATTTATTTTTGTATTGTGATTTATATTTTTTATTTGCATGAATGAAAAATTAGTTGGTTTGAAAAAATAAAATATAAAATAATATGTTATAAAAGAAAGTTTGGGCTTAGATTGATTAATGAAGTGTGTTTTGGTGTATGAATATGAAAAAAAAATGCTAAGATGGTAATGATGTGACAAAATGGCTTTAGCCATGATACCATCACTCTAAATAGTCACACTAACATACACGTACAAATAATCGCATTGAAGTTTTGTGTGGAATTTAAAAAAATTAATGTATAAAAAGAATAGAAATACTATTTGATTGTGGCAACAAAGTTGTTGTGTCACTTGAACTTTTTCCCAGTGAAAACTTGTTATATATTAATCTGTCCCACATCGGTTCAGGAGAAGAATTGTTTTAGCTCATATACCATGGTGGATATGGTTTACGTAAGTTCAGTGACGAAGAAAGGATTTTTCGTTCGGATGTATACTTTAATCGTGAAACCTATCACTAACTGCAAGTAACTGTTGGGATATGTCCATATCATAAATAAATATACGGCCAAAAATATGTGAGCCTATGAGGGCACACACGTATACACAGAGGATACGTTTATTAATCTAATTAATATATTTATAATATATTTAATTATATTAATATGTTTCACGAAATAATTATACGGTCTTTAATTATAACGTTAGACGTTATAACTAATTAATGGATATTAACAAGTGAGGGACTTGTTAGTACGAAAGGCAAACTCGTGAGGTGATTGGTTGTGACCGGTAAAAGAATATAAGGGAGGAGAGTGTCGATTTATGAAACTTAATGAGGTGTTCTAGTCTAACTTGGAGAACAAGTTTAGAGACTATATAAACAGCCTAAAGCTTCATAATAATACGAGTAGATATATTTGATATCCCTAAAAGTTAGTCAACGACATACATAACTTCATTCGCATGAACTATGTATATATTAAGACTTTGGTATGCATGCATGACATTAACATATGCAAAAACCAAAGTCACTCATAGTTGACTTTCCTTGCCCTTTATTTGTTGAGTTACGATCGTCAGAATAGAAAACTTATAAAGGTTATTTGTTTGGTTCGATCTGAACAAGAAGCAAGAACAATAGTGTTCGGTTGTTTTATTCGTGAAGGAAGGACTAGCATCCTAACGTATCTCGGTGACGTGTAGTGTATGCACACCATAGAGGTTATCTACTTTGGTAACTTAATTAGTTTGCGTGGTATTCAATTTATACACACGCGTATATTCAAGAACGGTGTTCGTTAATTGCTAAAAGGTACGTTATCTTGATCCCTTTGTTAATTACATATTCTATACGTGTTTATGATCTTTCCGCTGCGTACTCGTGATCTTTAATGGTTAATAGTTGTTAAAACCCAACAGTGGTATCAGAGCCATCGTATAGAATTTGTAGTTACAAAGTAATAAAATTTGACAAATTAGGATTCTTGATTAATTTTTTAAGCCCTTTGGGCGTTTTATGCATAAAGATTCGATCTTTGTGCATCAAGATTCAATCTTTATTGATTATAAAATTAATTAGACGAATTCTAGGTTGTATGAAATTTTATGGATAAAACTTGATGCGTTTAATTGTTAATTGATCAGTTTTATGTTTAAAATTAATTGTTAATTCGGCATCCATGATAAATGTAACATTCCGTATTTTCAGGTCATTTACAATACTATTTAATTTCACTATTTATTTTTTTCTCGTACGCGTTCAC
>BQNB010083995.1:0-28882 GCA_026074375.1 Tanacetum coccineum
GGACTTGTAGACATGCACATCTACATCTACACCATCTTCATCTTTGACCAGGGGCTTATTAGACTCAATAGGAGTAGTAGCTGTTCTGATGGACCAAAAATCAAACTTCTTAAGGATGTCAACTACATACTTGTCCTGACTAATAAAGATTCCATTAGGTTGTTGCTTTACCTGTAGTCCTAAAAAGAATGTGAGTTCACCCATGGAGCTCATCTAGAATCTTTTGTGCATTCAATTTTCAAATTCAGTACACATAGACTGTTTTGTAGAGCCAAAAATGATGTCATCCACATATACTTGGACTAACATAATGTCACTCTTTCTCTTCTTTATAAACAATGTTTTGTCTATGGTACCTCTCCGGAAACCATTCTCCAACAAATAAGTAGAAAGTGTCTCATACCAAGCTCTAAGAACTTGATGTAGACTATAAAGAGCTTTGACCACCTTATACACCTTGTTTGGATGAGCAGGATCAACAAAGCCTGGAGGTTGATGAACATGTACCTCCTCTCCAATAGTGCCATAAAGAAATGCACTCTTAACATCCATTTGGTAGACAGGAAATCCCATGTATGATGCAAAGGCTAAAAATAACCTGATTGCCTCAATCCTGGAAACAGGTACAAAAACCTCATCATAATCTATACCTTCCTCCTGTCTAAATCCTTGTGCTACAAGCCTTGCTTTGTTTTTCATAACAATACCTCTCTCATCCCTCTTATTCCTGAAGACCCACTTTGTGCCAATTTCCTTTTTCCCAGATGGCAAATCAACAAGTATCCAAACCTTTTATAACTTGAACTGCATCAATTCCTCTTGCATTGCTTCAACCCATCTTTCATCCTCTAAGGCTTGTGATAACTTCTTGGGTTCTTCTTGGGAGAGAAAACATGCTAACAAACAGTTCTGATGATCTTTATGATTTGTTTTGTTTTGTTTGTAGATGTAGCTAACCAAAGCTTGTTGTGTTGAAGAAGCCTTTTGAATCTTCCCTCTAGTTTGAACTGCTGATTTAGGATCTCCCAGAATTTGACCTTTTGGATGATCCTTATGAATTCTGAGTGTGGGAATAGGACTGAAATTAATGGTGTTATCCATATTATTAAAATCAGCCTCTGCACCAACATCTTCATCATCATAAGCTCTACTGAATATGCCTTTATTTGAAACTACATTAGAATCTTCTTCTAAGTCAGGCATATTTGGATCTGTAGGTAAATCAGCATTAGGGAGAGTAGATGCATCAATAGGTATTTGTCCTCCAAGATAGACAAATGATGATTCACCAGCATTTGCACCTATGTGAGTACTAGCATCACTAAAATATGGTGTGCTAGCAGTACTAACAGATGGCCTACCAGTATTAAGTTTGTTAATACTGGTAGCACGAGCTGCCCTCTTTTGAGATGCAATATTCCTCTTTTCTTCTTCAAAGGCCTTCCTTGTAGCATCATCCATAGCTTTAGAAGCTATTTCTTGAGCAACCATCCTCTCAAGATAATCTTTCAAGGCTTGTTCAGCTTCAGTCAACTTATGTTGTTCATCCTTTTCAGCAACATCTTCTGAACCATGTACTTCCTTGTCTTTAGGAGCATTCTCAAAAGGTTTTTCTTGTGCATCCGGAACAATATCTTCTACTGAAATCCTTGGTTCATGAGGGTGTATTGGAAGCAGTATGAATTCCTGAGGAGGTTCTTTATTATTTCTTGATGAACCTGCAACATAAGATTCTTGTATACCTGCATCCACAGTAACCTGATTTTCTACACTAACGGGGATATAATTCATTGTATTGGTTAGAAAATCAAGATCAAACATCCAATCAGGACCCTTTCCTGCAACATTAGGTTGATCTTCAAGGAAGTCAATGTGCAAGCTCTCTTCTACTCTTTTGGTTCTTTTGTTGTATACTCTAAAAGCCTTACTAGAAGTAGAGTATCCAAGCAAATATCCTTCATCATATTTCCCTTCAAATTTGCCCAAGGGATCAAAGGTGTTCAAAATAGTCAAGGGGCACCCAAAAGGTCTCATAAAACTAATACTAAATGGTTTACCTATTAGAAGTTCATAAGGTGTCTTATTTTGAGGTTTGGTCACTAATACCTTATTCAATACATAGCAAGCAGTGTTTACTGCCTCTGCCCAAAATGGGATGGGTAAAAGTGAGTCTGCTAGCATAGTTCTAGCTGCCTCAATCAGGGTCCTATTTTTCCTTTTTGCAACACCATTCTGTTGTGGAGTTCTAGCCACACTAAACTCCCTTTTAATCCCTTTCTTAGCACATAATTCATTCATAGTATAGTTCTTAAACTCTATCCCATGATCACATGTAATGATTTTAACTTGGTGGTTCAATTGGTTTTTTAAGCCTACGATAAATTTATAAAGGATTTCAGATGATTCATCCTTAGTAGCTAAGAAAAATACCCAACTAAATCTGCTGAAATCATCAGTCACAACCAAACAGTACCTTTTCTTATTGATACTTTCTACTAAGATAGGTTCAAATAAGTCCATATGAAGCAATTCTAGGGGCTTTCTGATGGTTCTCTCTAACTTGGCCTTACAGGAGGCCTTATGTTGCTTACCCTTCTTGCAGGCAACACAAGTGTGGTTATTCACAAAAACTTTGGAAGGTAGGCCTCTAACTAGGTGTCCCTTAACAAGTTTGTTTATATTTTTGAAATTCACATGACCTAATCTCCTGTGTCATAATTTAGGCTCATCTGCTATTGCATTTGTATATAAACAAGTTATACCTCCAGAAGAAACAGTTTTCTTTAAATCTAAACTGTACACATCATCCCGTCTAGGAGCTTTAATGTTTCATCTGACTTTCATTAGAAGCTTAAAGCTAGGAGACAGAATAAGGCATTCAGTGTCAGTAAAGAGGACACTATTTTTCTTGTCACACATTTTTGTGAGAAGAGACAGGTTTTAAACGCTTAGTTAATCTTCAAAAATAGACATCTCAATAGGCTAATATTAGCTAGTTCTTGATTTTTTCCTTTACCTGTTATTTTACCTCCTTTAGGATCACTTCCAAAAGCCACAAAGCCTCCATTGTAATCTTCATAATCTAAAAGATAAGCTTTGTTGCCAGTCATATGGCTAGAGAAACCACTATCCATCACTGCATGATCCTGTAAACAGATCTCTGGATTGCCCTGTATAAAAAGTAAGAGAAATCAGTATCTCTTAGGGACCCAAGTCACCACAGACTTGGATATCCCTTTTGGGTAACTTCTCATAGTTCTTGAGTATGAATGATCCTTTTTCTTTAGACTCATGATCCATGTAATTTCCCTTAAGCCTCCAAACCCACCTTGACTTCTTAGGAGCATTATCCATCTTACCCTTCAGTATTAACTACTGCTCTTGTCAAGGCAATAGTCTTATTTTTAACCCCAGAGTTTTAACGCTCTTGTTTAAGTTCTTTGGGTCTAACAAACTGGTCTGTGTAGTAAGACTCTTGATTGGTTGATATGCGGCTCTTGTCTTACATTCGTATATTTCTTGGGTAAAAGGTTAATAGCACTACTAGTTTGTGCTATTTTTAGGGAAAATGGCCTAGCAGTACTAACAGGCCTATCAGTACTAATAGGCCTAGCAGTATGTACTGTTCTTTTCCTATTTGGCCTAACAGGATTAACCAAACCTGTCCTGGTTAGTACTCCTGATAGGATAAAGGTCCTTCTTGCTTGAGGGTATTTCAATTTATTTGAAATTTTTTGGTGATTTACCCTTTTTGCATTATCCCATACTGGTTTGACCACCCTTTGACCAATATTGACCACAGTTTTCAGCTTAGGTTCTAGACTCTTTTTGGCATAAAAATCACAATCTTTGATCAAAAAGGTCAGTCTTTACAGACAAAGCAACTTTTATTGTTTTTAAATCCAATTCCTTCTTTCTGGAGAAGTTGACTATTTTTATCAACTTGGAGTTATAAAACTGTTTAAATCTCATTAGTTCTTTCAGTCTAACTGGTTTACTTCAGACACATTTCCATTTTCTCATCATCTGAGTTCCAATCCTCAATGATAACTTTATCTTTGTTAATCGTTGGTTGAGATTTTTTTAACTTCATTTGTTTTACCTATAGTCTCACTACTTTTAGATTTACTAGTATTAGCTTCTGGCTCAGTTGTTATTGACTTAATTATTTTCTTCCTAATGGCATATCACTAGAACCTGCAATGATATGTCACGCTCTTGGGTTTAGGAGTTCCCTGATATAGGAGGGGGAACTAACATGATACATATCTTATCTTTTGGAGAAACCTTATTCATTTGAGGGTCGTGTGGTTGGTCTCTCTCATACATGATTTGGACCTAAGAATAAAACACTCATACTAATCTTACTATCAGTTTCAGACTTGTTACTTATTTCATCTAATTGTGTGCCATATCCTAAACCATTTTTATCTTTAGCACTCATTTGACTGTTGAGTAATTTATTAAGACCCTTGGATGATTCTTCCCATTTTTCTATCTTAACTTTCAACTCATCTCTTTCCTTTACAACTTTTTCTAGTTCCATTTTAAGGTTGTCGATTTTTAATTCTCTGCATTTAAGCTCATAATTTTGAAACTCATATTTTTCACCCCAAGCTAGTTCATTCTTTTCATGTCCAAGTATTCTAGTTCTTGTGGACTTAAGGCTAAGTCCATACCCTGAATTTCTAGTCTAGCTCTGCTATGTTTTTCTCTTTCACTATCATAATTCTTTTGAAGAGTTTTAAAAGTCTCTAGACATTGTTTAGAACAGTTTTGTACCTCATTGTCAGAAGAACTTGATGAGTTTGAGGAGGAGATGGCCATTAAAGCATAGTTGACTGGTTCTATATCAAAATCATTGCTCCAGTCATAGCCTCCTAGACCATATTGAGCCACCAGTGCTTGTTTTTGTGATGTTGGTGCATTTTGTTTTTGCATGCTCCTGCAAATTTTCATCTTAGATTTTTTTTCCCTTGGTTTCTTCGTGATTTGCATTCCTTAGCAAAGTGCCCTTTCCTTTGATAGTTGTAGCACTCAACTTTTGACTTATCAAAGGTAACAGGGTATTTTTTTGAAATCGAAGTATCTTCCAGTCTTCTTAACAGAAATCTCTGCTCCTGACATGTCAACATGGCACTGCTGTCTAATATCTAATTTTTCCATGTCTCTTGATCAATTGCCTGCAAATCCTGATTATCTGTGGTTGGACTGGTTGCAATGTTGTGCAAAGGTTTGAGCACACTACTTCATTAACGCCTGGAGTAGGATGAAACCTGATTTGATGAACTACTTCTCTTGCTGTTATTACTCCAAAAATTTCCACTGGAATTAGAACTAAACTTCATTAGGGCTCTAGTATATTCTCAGAAGGAAAGAAAAGCCAAGTGTCTGAGAAATGAGATGGAATAAGTGATGACCCTTTTGCTTTCTTTCTTCTATTGCAGAATCTTAAGGATGTATCTGTAGACAGATCTTCAACATTGCTACTCAGGTTATTGTATTGGCTAGATTTCTACTTCGTTTAAAGCACCACTATTGGGGAACTCATGAAAGAGGAAGACTTCTTAGGAACTTATGGTTGATATCTTCCTTTAATACTGGAGCACCAAACCCTAAACCCTAACTTGAAAGGTAGCGAAATTCCTTATAGGTTAAGCTTCTACCTGCACGAAAGGCTTAACGATCTGGGCACTGTCTCGGAGAGAGGCTCGGTGAAAATAGACATGTCTGTGAAGATGCGGAATACCAGCACCAGTACAGAAAGACCATATGAAGCTTCACTGTTCCCAGGGATTGGCTTTTCCTGTTCCTACAAAGAATAGGCCCAAAGGAGAACCATTATCTGATGGAGAACCGATGCGAGAGGGAGAATCAATATGGGAGAAGGGGGGATTGAGAGCTTTCAAGAACCAGTGGAAAGGAAAGACTTGTTCCCTGCATTCCTTTCTTTCCAAAGAGAGTCATTAGTGCTAGGGCATAAAAGCTTTAATTTAATGAACGCCACCTTGCTTGTATTGTTTTTAAACAAATCTAATGTTGGGCCAAGCGTTGCCAGCCGGTAATAGCCGAAGGCAAAAAAAGGGGGAGATAGAGAAGTGGAGATTCAGAATAGTCACTCCACTCCCTTTACCTCCAATTGACTTATGAGTTTTTGGCACCTATCATAAGCCTTATCCAGACTTTCATTTGATGCAGTGGTAAATGTAACATCCGAGAATTTTCAAAATTTTAAATGACTATTTTGCCCTTTGACTTTTTGGGTCTGAATTGACTTTTGACGTTTTATTGTCTAATAAAAGCGATTACCGCGTAACTGGTAAAGATTTTCGGAACAGATTTTAATAATAAATTATATTTATTATTACCCACCTCGAGTACAAAGATATTTTCAACTTATTTGACATGAAAACGAAAAAGATATATATTATTTCCTAACTGATTTATCGAAAACGAACCACTAAATCACATTTTCACAACTCGGATCCTAAAGCAATTTGATGTAAAACGATATTTTAGACAACTTTTCAGTTTTGACCGAGACCCGAAAATAGTCAGAAAGTGACTGAAATGCCTCGCAAGATTTAGAAACGAGAAAATAATTAAATTACATTTAATTATCACGTTTTATTAAATAAAAATATTTAATAAATTTGTTATCATTTTATTTAGTAACGTTGTTAAAGACTCAAATATACGGGTTAAAAATGTATTTTTAATTTTTACTTTCGGACGAGACATAACCGGGTTTCCAAACGAATACAAATAATCTTTATAAAATGTTATAAAAATATTTACGAAATACTATCAAATGAATACTCTAATTTTTCAATGTAAAAATTATTTGGAATAATGGCTCGCAAGTTTTGCGGTTGAAATCGTCCGTTAAGTGGTTCAAACGAGTCCCGAACCATATTTTACCAAAAGTTACACTTTTGGTCCCTGAGGAAACATTTACAAATTAACCCCCCATCTATTAGTAACATGTCACCTTTCTTTATTGTTTTTATACTTATTATATATATATATATATATATTTATATATTATATATATATATATATATATATATATATATATTATATTTATTATATATATTAAATTATAAATTTAATTTTCATTTTTACATTTATATATATAAAAACACACATCTCCATTTCATCTCTCTCCCTCTCCCATTATCCGGCCACCACAGCCGCCGGATTCCGGCCACCACCATGTCGCCGCCGCCGGAAAAATTTTCCGGCGGACTTTTCCGACCGAAACCAAAAATAATCCTCGTTAACCGATCTATCCGACCCACTAGGTCACTCGCCGCCACTCGCCGCCCCCTCCTCCGGCTGCCTCCCCACCGACGCCACCATAACACCACCACCTCACCTCGCTGCCACATCATCACCACCACACACCACCACTTTCCACCACAAAAAATGTTTTGTTCTGGTGGTTTAACAGCAGTAAAAAAAAGGGGTGTTTGTTTCGTTGGGTCTTCACAAGCACGAGGGTGCGTTTGTTTATAAAATAACACCAAGATGGGGTGCGTTTGATGTGGGTTTAGCACAACCAGGTTGCGTCTGGTTTTTGTTTACAGCACCTAGGGTGCGTGTGGTTTTAGGGCAGCACTAACGAGGGTCCGTTTGGCTGTTGATAAAACAGATTAGGCCGCGTTTGGCTGTGACAACCCACCAGGGGTGCATTTGGTATTAAAGACGAGCAAGGGTGTGTTTGTTCGGGTTATTAATCGAAAAAGGGGTTTGCGTTCGGTTGGGCGCTTACAACAATAAGGTGGGTTGTTTGGGTATACAAACCGACTTTAGGGTGGTTTAGTTTGTTCGCGGGCACAAGGGTGTGCGTTGGTTTGTTTGTCACACGGCCAGGGTGCGTTTGGTTATACGTATAGCACCAAGGGGTGTTTGTTTCTGTGGTTAACACCACATAAGGGTGCGTTTGGCTGTGTAAATCAGCCAAAGGATGCGTTTGGATTTAGGACATATTAGGATCGTTTGGTTTGGTTATAAACGATTAAGGTGTGTTTGGTTTTGATGATTATACGAGATTAGGGTGCATTTGGTTTTGAAACAGCCATAAGGCGTGTTTGTTTTTGGATTTAACATCATTAAGGGTACGTTTGGTTGGGGTAGAAAACAACTAGGAGCGTTGTCGTAGTGTGTTTGGGTTAGGCAGATGAGATTGACCGTAGGATGTGTTTGGGTGTGCAGGAAAACAAAAAGAGTGCGTTTAGGTTTAGAGAAGACAACAAAGGGGTCCGTTTGGTTGGTTTAGCGAAACAACATAGGGTGAGCTTGGTTTACAAAAAAATAGACTAATAAATATATTTCAATATTTGATAATACAACCGGATATAATGGTGGTTTAAATTAGTTAAATAAATATAATAATTATTATTTGGATTAGTTTAAATATATATATATATATATACTATATTTATTCTATCATATATATATTTATATTATATTATATATTTATATATATATGTATTACATTATATTTAAATCGCGCGAGAAATTGCAAAACGAATTGAATTAAAAAAGATTTAAGTTTTATAGCTATTAAGATTGTTTTGATTTATAATTATACAAATAAACAGTTAATAAACGAATGGTTATATTTTTACAACAACGCAAACTAGTTTAGTTAAAAGCCGTATGAAAACACTAAAATTTTAAATTAGTTTTTTATAATCTCTCGTCTGAAGTATAAAGTCATAATGATTGTAAAAGCTTTGAAAACATCGTTTATATATTATGAAGCATTAAAACGTGCGTTCACTTTTATACGAGACCTATTATTAAGTAAATTTGTGATTTCCCGAACGCGTGTCGAAACGTTTCGTTTCAATTATTTTCTCACAATTCTTAAATAATACTTGCAAAGTATTATATACCGCAATTATTTATTTAATTGGTTTCTTTTGTTATATAATTCACGGTATGAATTATATAAAGGTTTATTTTTCATATGTAATATATACAGAATATTCTTAACATACTTTGCGTTTGTTTTCAATTTATTTATTTAAACCAACACCAAAAGTAGACAACTTTAAATCTAAATTCTTTATCAAACATGTCGCTGATTGACGTAAACATTCATAGGAAACCCGAATAACATTATTCTGGGCCTTTTAAAGATTTTGGGGACTTTAGCCGTTTAAGATTAGTTGCAACTCCTTGATCGAGCCGCTTCGTCTTCCATTCGTGTTGTGCATATTAGATGCCTATCTGTCAATCATTCTTCATTATCGAGGTGAGTTTCATAACCTCGCTTTTCAATCTTTGAAATGTTTATAAACCCGCGAGGGGGATACATGCTTGTCTACAAACTCTTATACTTACTCGGTTATCTTATAACAACGTGATTGTTTTTAAAGGATATTGTGAGTTTATAGCCCACATTTTTACGGTTTTACTTATATTTTTTGGGTTGAAGACATTGCTTGTTTACAAATGCATTTACATGATTGTTTACAAATTGGTTTACATACTCATTTATATAGCTCGCTATGGGATACATTACTTGACTTCATTTTTGGTCACGAATGCATACTTTACTTTTGAAATGATTACGGATTAGCTTAAGCTGATTGAACTGATGACAAAAACGGTACTGCCCAGGTGTTCTTGGAGGGGACACCGGTAACGGGAGTACATATTTTTACTTTACTGCCCGGGTGTTCTTGGAGGGGACACCGGTAATGGGAGTATATATTCTTTAAATCACTGCCCGGGTGTTCTTGGAGGGGACACCTGTGATGGGTATATATATATAAGTCTACGTCACAGCTTCATGAACTGTAAATCACTTAGAGGGTGAGCGCGGATGTTATAAAATAGATATATTTAGGATTGATAATCCCCGTTCGGGTGATTAGCTATCACTTGGCAAACGAACGTTATAGCAAGTTTCCTACGCGCATGTTATGAAATAGATCTATTCGGGATTGACAATCCCCGTTCGGGTGATTAGCTATCACTAGGTAAACGAACGTTATAACATGTCGGATTACGATTGGTTGGGA
Organism: Tanacetum coccineum; assembly: GCA_026074375.1. Classification (NCBI taxonomy): domain Eukaryota; kingdom Viridiplantae; phylum Streptophyta; class Magnoliopsida; order Asterales; family Asteraceae; genus Tanacetum; species Tanacetum coccineum. The sequence goes on from BQNB010083995.1 coordinate 10,038, forward strand.
CTACAGGGCCCCCCCAACAAATATACATAAATTTTTACTGTTATATTAGTGCATCGGTTTCATGAACTTAGAGTAATTGTAATCATTGTTTTATACTCACATGGATATTTACTGTGCCTTGAATAAAGTGGCAATACATACTTGAAACATTTTGGTGACATTAAATTGGTCATGCATTCTTTATAAATCTTTGGGATAAGATTGGTACTTTTGGTGACATAAAATGTGTCGTGCATTCTTTATAAATCTTTGGGATAAGATTGGTACTTTTGGTGACATAAAATGTGTCGTGCATTCTTTATAAATCTTTGGGATTTTTACATGGTACTGTGATGACACAGTAGACAAATACATTCATTTGAAACTTACATTCATATTTAAACTAACCTATGAACTCACCAACTTTATGTTGACCGTTTTAAGCATGTTTTTCTCAGGTGATATAGATACTTGGCTTACTTGAAGTGCATTGGAGTCTATACATTCAAGTTTTTTATGGTGATGCAATTATGGGACAAATGTTATATCAATTTCAAGAAGATCAACGAGATTATTTTTCAAATAACACATTTAGAGGTCGTTCTCTTGTATCTAGCGTTGTGTATTATGAAGTAACTCCCCCGGACACAATTCCGCTGCGACACGCATTTTGGGGGGTGTTACATTAAAGTTCTCAAATTGATGTTTTAGAACATTCTTCTGCATCTTTTTGGATTCTTCATTACCTCCAAACCTTGATTTGATTGCAGCCTAGAGAGATTTAGCATCTGGAACATTATGAAACTTAAGAACGTATTCATCAGGTATTGCTAAAAGCAAGATGCTCTTAACTCTTTCCTGATTCCTTTTGGCAGCCAGTTGTTTGGCAGTCTTAGGAGCAGGAGGAGCAGATTGGTCTCCTGATGGTGCAACCTCTTCTTCTAGATCTCCATTGACAATCACATCCCATAGGTTATGGTCTGTATAACAGATATATTGGCGCATTCTCATGCTCCAAATATCATATTCTCCCTTCTTGATGATAGGGATCTTCATTGTTGTAATAGTTGGTAGAGGAGTGTCTTGTTCAGGCATCTTACTGGTTTGATTGCAGATCTGCTTCAAGTAATAAAGTTCTTCTTATACAGAGTTTCCACACAAGCTCTGATACCACTTGTTGGATCGTTTACTGAATAGATCTTTAACCTTTAGCTTGCAAAGGGTTTGTTCCTTTAGATAAATACAAAGCAACAATAATGAAACACTGATTGAACACTATTAATTATGCGGAAACTAATCAACAATGCTAAGAAGAACACAAAAGATCTTTTATCAAAACTTTGTATTATAACTTGAATCTTACAAGGTTACAAACTATGATTGCTAATTGATCACTATTGATCTGTGTTGATCTATGTCAAGGAAACCTTTTATACACCAAGGAAACCCTAATAGGCTTTACAAAACGCGTTAAGAGATTATGCATATCTATTCCTAATTTATCTCATGCATATCTCATAAGCAGTACATACTAACAGTACTAAGTAACTAACTAACAGTACTAATAATCTATCACATTATACTAGCAGTACTAACTATAACAACCAGTACTAATATTACAACTAGCAGTACTAATGACTTAGTTCATATTCTTCATTCTTCACTAGCAGTATCAATCTTCAACTAGCAGTACTAATTCCTTCCAGTAGTATGATCTTGTAGAAGTCCTTAATTCCTAACAATAATGGAAGAGACAGAAGAGGCAGAATATGCAGATGTAGAAGAGGAATATGCAGGAGTGGAGCATGATTTTGATTTGTCTGAACAACAACAAGTTACTCCTTTAAAGGCTCCACAGGTTGAAGTACAAAGTCAAGAAACATTTGAAGCTGAATTAAGTGCTCTCAGTGCAGTAAAAATTCTTTCAGAGGCATCTAAAGAAAGGGCAAAAAGGAAAGGTACTGACAGTTCACAAGTTGGTACTGCTTCAGGACTTTTTGGTACTTCTGAAGATATTCAGGATATTGATAGAGAATTAGCCAGGAAGATTGAAGAGGAAGAGCAAGCAAAAGCTCTAGAACAACAAGAACAAGAAAGAGCTAATTTTGAAGCTGCACTAAAGTTACAAAAATAGCTTGATCAAGAGAGAAAAGAAGCTGATGACATTGACTGGCAAAAGATTGTTGAACAAGTTCAAGAGAGACAGTTTGGTTCAATGATAAGATATCAAACTCTCAAGAAGAAACCTCTCACAGTAGCTCAAGCAAGGAAAAACATGATGATATATTTGAAGAACATGGCTAATTATAAGATGACTTATTTCAAATGTATGAGCTATGATCAGATTTGACCAATATTTGAAGAAGAGTACAGGAAGGTACAAACTTTATTTAAGAAGGATTCTGAAGGTAGTAAGCCAGTGAAAAAGAGAGTTGCAGAAGAAGCATCACTTCAAGAAAGTTTCAAGAAGTTAAGGACAACTCAAGCTTCAAGTTCAGAGTCTTTTCAAGAATAGTCAACTGAAGAACCAAAAGAGTTATCTGAAGAAGATGTTAAGAAGATGCTAGAGATAGTTCCAGTTGAAGATTTCAGAATAGAAGCCTTGCAGACTAAGTATCCTATCATGAATTAGGAAATTCACTCTGAAGACTTAAGAAAATACTGGAAGATTATCAGGGTTGGTAATATTACAGAGGCATATCAAAGCTTTAAGGATATGCTTAAAGCATTTGACAGAATAGACCTTGATACAGTATAGAGATTAGTTAAAGAAAGGTTTACATCAACAGCACCAGCAGAAGACATGGAAAAAGCACTATGGGTTGAACTGAAGAGACTTTATGAACCAGATAAAGATGATATATTGTGGAAGCTACAAAGATATATGCATGATCCTTTGACTTGGAGATTGTATGGATCATGTGCAGTACATCATGTATCTTCAACAAGAGGACATGACATCTTTATGCTGATAGAAAAAGATTATCCTTTGACTAATGCAGTTATGGGATTGATGCTGAGCAGAAGACTGCAAGTAGAAGAAGACAGTGACATGGCAAGAGATTTAATTATGAAGATTTTTACAGAAATCAACAAACCAAGAAGCTAAAGTGTTTGGAAGAATCCTTTCAAGACCAAAAAGCTTTAATTCAAGAAACTTGATGATTTGGGGATAAATCACAAGTTTAGGGGAGGATTGTTGGGAATTAAGGACTTCTACAAGATCATACTGCTGGAAGGACTTAGTACTGCTAGTTGAAGATTGATACTGCTAGTGAAGAATGAAGAATATGAACTAAGTCATTAGTACTGCTGGTTGTAATATTAGTACTGGTGGTTATAGTTAGTACTGCTAGTATAATGTGATAGATTATTAGTACTGTTAGTTAGTTACTTAGTACTGTTAGTATGTACTGCTTATGAGATATGCATGAGATAAATTAGGAATAGATATGCATAATCTCTTAACGTGTTTTGTAAAGCCTATTAGGGTTTCCTTGGTGTATAAAAGGAACCCTAGGCATAGTTAGTTGATATAGATCAACACAAATCAATAGTGATCAATTAGGAATCATAGTTTGTAACCTAGTAAGATTCAAGTTATAATACAAAGTTTTGATAAAAAGATCTTTTGTGTTCTTCTTAGCATTGTTGATTAGTTTCCGCATAATCAATTATGTTCAATCAGTGTTTTATTATTGTTGCTTTGGATTTATCGAAAGGAACAAACCCTTTGCAAGCTAAAGGTTAAAGATCTATTGAGTAAACGATCCAACACATTCGTAGCATATGGTAGTTTTGAGATTGCTTCGATTTTTGCTTTATCGACCTCCATCCTAGAACTTGAGACCTTATGACCGAGGACGATCCCTTCCTTTACCATGAAGTGGCATTTTTTCCAATTCAATACAAGGTTGGTTTCCTCGCACCTTTTTAGCATCTTCTCTACGTTTTTGAGGCAGTGGTCGAGAGAACTACCAAAGATGGAGAAGTCGTCTATGAATACTTCCATGCTAAGCTCATGGAATATTGCTGTCATGCAGCGTTGAAAAGTAGCTGGGGAATTGCATAATCTGAAGGGCATTTGTTTGTATGCGAAGGTCCTGTAAGGGTAGGTGAATGTGGTTTTCTCTTGGTCCTCAGGGGCGATAGGGATTTGAAAGTATCTAGAAAACCCGTCTAGGAAGCTGTAGTATTCATGCCCAGCCAATCGTTCGAGCATCTGATCGATGAACGGAAGTGGAAAGTGATCTTTCCGGGTCACGTTATTCAACTTACGGCAGTCGATACCTACATGCCATCCAGTGATGGTCTGTTGTGGGATGAGTTCATCCTTCTTATTCTTTACTACGGTCATCCCTCCATTCTTTGGGATAATCTAGACAGGGCTTACCCATGGACTGTCGAAGATGGGATAGATTAATCTAGCATTAAGGAGTTTTATGAATTCCTTTTTTACTACCTCCTTGATGTTGGGGTTAACCCGTCTTTGAGGTTGGACACTTGGTCTGAACTCATCTTCCATGAGGATTTTGTGAGTACAAAAGGATGAGTCGATCCCTTTAATGTCAGTAATACTCCAAGCGATCGCCCTTTTATGATTTCGAAGAACCTCGAGGAGTCTGGTTTTTTCGTCGGTGGACAATGCGGATGAGATGACCACTGGGAGTTGGTTGTTTTCCCGAAGGAAAGCGTACTCAAGGTGCTCCGGTAATTCCTTCAATTCGAGTTTGGGTGGTTCCACGCTTGATGGTTTTAGTCGATTTTCCGGGGCTTTCCATTCAAGTGGTTCCACCTGCTCTGTTCTTGGGTAGAAAGAAACAACAAGTGCTTTGTTAGAATCCTCCTCTTCTTCATCTTCAATCTATTTCCCATCATGATGTACTGTGTCGACCCATTGTTCCTGGATCAGCTTAGCGGAGTGATCGGCGCAGTACATGTAGTCATCGCAAGAGTATTTGGATTTCATAGATTTCCCGATGTTAAAGGTGATGGTTTCATTTCTGACCCTTAAACTCAATTTTCCCTTATGTACGTCGATCACAGCCCTCGCCGTGGCGAGGAAGGGTCGTCCCAAAATGATCGGGACTAGCTCATCTTCGTCTATTTCTAGAATCACGAAATCGACCGGGAAGATGAATTTACCTACCTTTACCAATAGATTCTCACAGACCCCGATAGGGTATTTGATGGACCGATCGGCTAACTGAATACTCATTTGGTAGGTTTGAGTTTAAAATTCCCTAATCTTTGAAAGAAAGAATGTGGCACGAGGTTAATACTTGCCTCTAAATCAGCCAAGGCATTTTTTACTACTAGTGGTCTGATGAGACATGGCAGTGTGAAGCTTCATGGGTCTCCTTCCTTTTGGGGCAGACTCATTTGAATGATAGCGGAACACTCCTCACCAAGTTTGACTGAGGAGGCTGCTTTCTCAAGTTTTTACTTATGCAAAAGTAGGTCTTTCAAAACCTTAGCTCCCTTTCGCATGTGAATCATTGCTTTAAGGAATGTCAGATTGATATGAATCTGCTTAAAGATTAAAATAAGCCGCTCATCCTCGTCATCCTTTTTCTGCTTCTTTAATCTAGATGGAAAAGGTAGATTGGATGTTTTGGAAGGAGGGTAAAGGATGGATGGCCGAGGGGCGGGTTCTTGTGTAATGTTTGGTTTAGCGCCCTCAAGCCCTTCCTTTTCGGTTTCTCTTTCGGTGAATTGTCAGTCGCTAGTCGTGGTGGGGCTGGAAAAGGTGGGTCTCGTGTTCTAATTCCTGATCTGGTTGTTATGGCTAAGGTCGGTGCTTTGGGTTTTGGAGTTTTGCTTTTGCTAATCGTTGAAAGTATTTGGGAGTATTGTTGACGCAGTTCCTTGCGATGTTGGACAAGCATATTTCCTATCCCTTTTGTGTGAGACTTTTTCTCAAGCATGAAGTTGGCGAGCTCGTCCTCAAACTTATTTCTGACAATCCATTCGGGGCCATCCTCCCCCTTTTTCTTTACATTTGTTGTTCCCTCATGGTGAGGTATCATCGTTTTGATAGAACCTCAAAAGGGAAGGGTCATTATAGATGTCTCCCCCGGATAAGCATACCTGTTTAGCCTGGCTAAGTTGCTTGCATTCATCGGCCTCGTGAGATCCTCCGCAGTAGTCGCATATTAGGTAATGGGTTTTTAGCCCAACTTCTCGAGTAGGTGTTTTGAGGTAGGAGATTTGATGGCAAACCCTTTTTAGGCGCCCCTTGAATGTGGGTTGCATTGTTTCTGAAATGGAAGAAATGTTCAGGGGTGGTGATATGTCATCCCATAGATCATCTTGGTATTGGACATATTCTTCAATTCGAATCCTCCCTTCTTCTTCGATGAGAGAGTGGAAGCGGAATTGAGTGAACTGGTCAAGTTTTCTACGATCGTCCTAGGATATGTTAGCATGAAAGATTTGCACCAGAAGCCATTTCTGAATTCCATGATTGGGGACTTGGTTGATTAAGTCCTGGAAACGGATCAAGGCACTTTTGATGGGTTCGTCATCGCCTTGTTTGAATCGAAGGATTAAGTCTCTAAGGGCTGAGGTACGTCCAACCGGAAAGAAATGGTCGAGGAATCGTGATACAAGCTGCTCCTACGTCATGACTTAAGTGGGGGGTATTCTGTCAAGCCATTCTGCCGCTTTTCCTTTGAGGGAGAAATGGAAGAATCTTAACCTATATGTATCCCTTATGGCTTCGTCAGCTTGTATGTTATCAACGATACTTAGATAGTATTTAACATGGCGGAGGGGGTCCTCGGTTCTTAGTCCCTGGAAAGTGCATGTATTTTGAATCAACCAGATGTCACATGAGTTAACGATTCTTCCAGTTTGTTCGGTTGGAATGATGATTGGATTTTAGAAACCGGAGGATGTGAGGTGAGAATGTTCATGCAAGGTCTTGGGAGGGGTTGGCGGTTTAGGTTCGGTGTTGTTAGACGTAGATGCTTCATTTTCAAAGAGGTTTCTTCCGCCAATAGCAAGAGAGTCATTTTGATGTGATCGCAAAGCAGCTCTCCTAAGCCTTCGGAATTATCTTTCGGATTCATCGAGAGGTTCCGTTAACTTTTTAACGGTGCTACGTGTCATGGTGACAGATTTACGAAACAAAAATAATGAAGAAAAGATAAACTACAAGAAAGCTAATATGCGGGAATTAAATCTTACTTGAAAGGATTCAAGCAAGCAGAACTAAGCTAAACTATGATCAATACCTAACTATTCCCCAGGCGGCAGCGCCAAAAACTTGATGTGCGGTCGTCGTAGGACTTCTACACGAGAAGTTTTACAACTCCCTAGGTAGTGCACCTAATCGTTGTAGTGTAGTATATGCAAGACTCGGGGTTGTTTATCGTTCACTCGAGGAATAGGTTGGGAAGGCTTGATCACGGTCTAACAGAATTCTAAGGGTTGAGGGAAGATTTTTTTATATTTTTGTATTTTTATAAAAATCAAGTAAATCATATATTTGGAGGGAAGTTTGGTTTTAGCTATTTAAATTAAATACATTCTACGCTAAAGATGATAACAATAAGATAAAAGACTGTGTTTATTTAATCATGTATTACTCCCTAGATTGCTTCTCCTAGTGTTGTTGCCTTGTCACACTTGTGATGATCTGTGTAACTATTTCCTAAAGCATGAAAGAATTACATGAACCCGCCGTCTACTTAGTATGCCGCTAGAGCAACGCACATGCAAGGTAGTATGAAGACTATTACATGGCCCCTAGGAGTACACTAAGTGCATATGAAATATATTAAAAGTGGATCAACCATATTAGGGGGCAAGGTAGCATGAAGACTGTTACCCGATGGTATCCTTTCTACACAATCACGTTTCCTTAGACATATCAACAACGATGCAGACAAAAGCTGGTTTTCTAAGACCTAACGTGCACATCCATACCGAAGGAACAACACTAGAATACATTATAGGTTTTCATACCAATCAAATATAAACATAACATGGAGGTTTAGCCAAGCATGATAAAGATAAAAAGCAGAAACATAAATCAAAACAACAATAGACATATTGATGATTAAGTAAACCTTTCTTGATTAAACATGAATGAAAAGAAGTACGATAGGGTTTTTGACCCTAAATCGTCCCCTACAGCTACTAACATGAACTAGGGTTTGTACCCTCATTTTTATTCTAAAGTTACACACTCAAAACCTATATTCGGGTTTGGTATATCTAGGAAATACGACGCGATGGCGTCGCAGTTTCAATTGTGACGGCCGTCGTAAGATAGAAGCTTCTAGCTCTACGGTTTGAGTCGGTGCGGGCTGACGCCATCATGAAATGATGTGACGCCGTCACTTGATGAGTTGTGACAGCGTCGTGTATAGCTTGTGACGTCGTCTCCAGGCTCTGTGAGCACAAATCTTCAAGAGTCTTGGTGTTGGTTCGTAATCTCGTTCGTTTCTTCTCCAAATGAGCCTAAGTCACGTGTAATTCATCCAAATGCTTCCAAATGAGAAAATTAACCTGAACAATGAATGGATAATTACTATTTTGGATTAAACACATAATTTTGGGGTAAAACGACCCTATGAAGTGTTATAAAATGACACCTCATCGGGGTTCAGATTGCTCAGTATGTTGTTTTTCATTAGCAAGTACATTATTTTGAGCAGTCAATTGTACCTCAGCAAATGGCTCTTGATCACTTACTGGTCTGATATCTGCATCCACAGCATGTGTGGTATAATTCTCTGATCTGCTGCATGTATCCGGCTTGTCTGACTTTATCCCACTACTTTATGTAACAACCAACCCAGCATCTAATGCTTTACAATATATCAACCTTTCCTATGTGTATCTTTTGGCCAATTCTGAGTTTAAATTCAATGATTTGCTAAGTGCAATTCTCTTCCGAGCTGTGTTGTTTTCTGAATCGATCCCACTGCTTTCCGTGACAACTAAACTAGCATCCACTGTTTGAACCGGATTGATCTGAACATCTTTTTACTGCAGTTTGAAACTTTTCTTAATTTCATGTTCATGAAGTAATTATGCATTCAACCGTTTTCTAGTCTTCTTTAGTGCATTAACTTCATTTTCTTTTATCCGTAATTCACTGTATTTAATTACACTTTTATCAATGAAATCTCCAAGTATGTCTAGGTTCTTGAGTAAATCACGTTTATAGGTTTAATGTTCGGAATACGTGTAATCTTTGAAATCTTGTTGCCAACATTGTTATGGACGATCCAAAGAATTTACCCCTTGTGAAGCAAAAAAACTCTTTGAACTGTGTTCGGATTACTTCAAGACAATTCTTTGCCTTAACCTCATGAAGATTCTCTCTTTCAAATTGCAGCCTCAACTAATCCAAATTATGAAACATCTTCAATCTGAAAGTATGATGCTCTTCACTAAAGAATGCGCGAAATGCAGGTCTAAATGCATCAACATCACGAGACAAATTTCTGTGATAGAGATCACTAAGATGTGTCTCGAGCTGTTTAAACCATGTCATGCATATGGAGTGCAATTGTTTTACAACTAGTTGCAACTGTTGCAGCTCTCTCTTCTGTGAATTTGAATTTGAAGATTCCATTGGAGTTATGTGTGAAATGTGAAATGATAAGATCTTGATCGTTCAGTGATTAGAGGTTAATGTGTTAAAGTGTTGTTTGTTGAAAGTGATTGAGAATAAGTATTACACGGGATTTTACAAAACTTGATTAAACCGAGAAAATAATTGTATATTTCGCGAGATTTTACAAATCAAAGAAGAAACCATGAAATAAGAATTCTTGTTTTAGAAAAGTGGTAAAATCGGTTAACTATGATGTCTAAATCGTCTAACCAAATACTGGCTGAATCGATTAAGCCAAAATGTCTAAATCGATGCACACAAACTGTCTAATTCGGTTCTCCCGAAAATGACAAAATCGGTTGTCACAAAAGTGGCAAAATCGGTTGCACAAAAGTGGTCTAAATTGGTTAACCGTAATTGTCAAAATCGGTTCACACAAAATGGTCTAAATCGGTTAACCTTAAGAAATGTCAAAATCGGCTATCCAAAATAGCAAATTCGGCTAATACAAAGTGGAAATTTCGTCTAACTCAACATGGCATATCAGCTATCTCAAAGTGGAAATTTCGGTAAACAAACAATGTCAAAATCAGTAAACTTAAGTGTCCAAATCGGTGAACTCACAATTTTCAGAAAACCGACTTTTCAAATCACTCAAAAATACACTTTTTGACGTTTTTCCTTGATTTCTTTTGTACAACTAAGTATTACTAAGATACTAGAAGCATAAAAACACAAGCTATAAGGTTTTTAACACCCACAAAGTGAACACTTTTTGGTTCGTGTCCTTTAACCAAAACGCATCCTTTTTTATCAAGAAAACGCACACAAAACACTCTAAATCACCCCATGGCGACTGATATCAATTGTAGAATACTAGTTATCTAATCACACATCAGATACAATCAAAGAAAGAAATCTTAGAGAGAGAAGGAGTGGTTGGACACTTCTAGAGAGAGAACCAAAAGAAAGAATATTAGATTAATGAAATAAACCAACACCCTCTCCAAGGCATGGAGAGGGGTTTATATACTTAAACATGGCCGGCCAAGCCATGGGCTTGGCCGGTTAGCTTACTTAAGTTCCAAATATTAACTACGAGTTACGAGATACATTTTAGGAGTGACCGAGACTTTTTTGTATTTCTAACATATCGTTTTAGAAATAAAGACTTGCAATCGTGAGATCAAAAAGTAAAACTAACTAGGCTTGTATTACAAAACCAAAAAAGAATCTGAAACCTTGAAGATATGAAACCTAGACTTATACAACGGTCCAAGTAACTACAGCCTTATACGAAAGCTTAATATCCGAAAGTATGAAGATACGAAACCTCTGAATACAAGACTTGGGATACGAAACCTTCAAATACGAAACTTAGAATTTACAATCTTCAAGTAGGAAACCTGTGTTACGAAACCTCTGACTATGAATACGAAACCTGGAAATATGACACCTCTGTTGTCGAAACTGTATTTGTCCAGTGATACGAAACCTGTTGTACGAAACTTGGAAATATAAAACCTGAGATACGTAACCTTTGGGTACAAAACTATGTTACGAAACCGTTTATATGAAACCTCTATATACGAAACTGTGATATGAAACCTTCTATATGAACTATGTGATATGAAACCTTGAAGTACGAAACCAAAACCACAATCTTGATACGAAACCCCAAATATGAAACCATAGTTACGAAAGCTTCCACAGTGATACAAAACCAAACGGTTACCGAAAGCTCAATGATACGAAACCATAACTTTCGTAAATTCCCAATTCCACAGACTTTCGTAAAATCCAAAATCTTAACTTTTGTAGATTCTTCAACACGAAACATTTCGAATAGATCTCAATCGAACACAATAGAACTCATAGTATTGATTTTACGGTTTAAAGTGATAAAATCGAATGCTATCTTTTTCAAATAAAATTAGTTCTATAATCCGAAACCTATTACTATTTTACAAAAGCACGATTACTTACTAAAAGCAGTTTCCAAAAATGATGTTCATCAATACGAAACCTATAGTTGTTATACGAAAGTAAGTTTTCCTGCCCAAAAATAGTTTCTGAAAGCTTGATTCTACATTACGAAAGCTATCAAAACAAATGATTTTTCGATCAAAATAAAATCTAAGCATATAACTTTCGTATCTAAGCAATTAAATTCACTATTTGACGTATACGAAACAGTTTTGTGTGCGATTTAAGATCAAATTTACGTCGAATAGAGAACCTAAAGCTGGACTAATACGAAACATACACTACGCGTAGTTACGAAACCTGTTTTGATCAAATTTAACACAATTAAGCACGTTTTGATCCACGAAAACACAATCTAGATCTCTCCCGGCGATAGATACCACTTGTTATATGTCATGTTTGCATTAGATATCAATAGTAGCGATTCAGGATAAGAGAGAGGAGGCTAGAGAGTATTTTTACACATTTTTAGTGTTCATAAAGAAAGGAAAAAGAATGGCGAAGGGAGGAAATTACAACTTCAACAATTCTAAACCACTTCTATAATGAGGTACTTATACTACTTGTCCTACCTTCCTACTTGGTCTTACTTGGTTAGCATTTACTTACGTTTGACCAAGTTTGATTTATTACATTACTAGCTAAAAGAACTGTGAAATTCACGGGTATTTTAAAAAAAGTTAAAAAGCTACATAGTTTTAATATCTTATGTAATAAGATGACAAAACGAAACCTGTAAACGCATTTTGTTTTATACGTGAATGTCAAGATTCAAACCTACATATTAGTCAGGGTGGGCATTGAAAGGTTGATGGAGGGGGGGGGGGGGGGCAATGGCCCAAACATTTATTTCAACAGCTTCATTTTATAAAGTAAATTTTCATTTTACTAAGCTTTTATATGAGGTTGCCCTCAACCTAAATTTGAGATTGCCCCCCATAGATTAACATAAAAACAGATTATGAAGAAGGTCAGAGGGAGATGTTGGAGGAATTGATGAAGAAGATGGGCATGATGTTGTTGTGGCTTGTGGATGTTGACTTTTTGTATTTTATTGTATATTGTATATTTTACTTCTTGTGAAAAAATATGTTAGGCGGATTCTATTTATAATCTTCCAACCAAGAATCCCATTAACCCAACTTACGGCAATAAATTTATTTCAGTTGTTAAGCAGTTTTATTTGTTTATTCTATCATGGACAATAATGTAACACCCTCAAAATACGATACACAGCGGAATACAACATTTAGGATGCTACGTCACGACACAATCACACAAGTCATAACAAACAATTATAAAAGAGATGTTCGTTAAGTAAATTTCATTTATTTCGTTTGAAAATAATCAGAGTTACATAGGTCCCAATACCAACGTAGAAATTTAATTCTAAAAGTCACAACACGACTTGGTTTCTAAAACATTTCTATCATTTATTGACACAAGTTCACCGAGTCACCGTCCTTGATATCGGCGTTTCGTCCCATCCAAGCCATCAACCATACCTAACCTGAGATACATGCTTAAAAACGTCAACAAAACGTTGAGTGAATTCATATAGTTTACAAATAACAGTTAGAACACTTAAAAGCGATGCTATGAACTCACCTTGATCGAAGCTGAAGATCAATTAATCGAAACAATCCACGGAAAATCAACGAACACGATCACGACCATTCATCCCGTTTAGGAGAAATTATGTCTGAGAAGTATGTCACTTCTCCTAATGCTAACTACAAAATGTCCGTTTGACATGGTGGTCACAACTGATTCAAACCCTAGCAAGGGTTGTCAAACCCAATAGATCTATTTAATGCATTAGCGTTCGCCATCAACAAGGCAACTAACGGTCACACATAAAAACAGATATACGCAATAATGTATGGAATAATATTTAGCATCCAAAACGCGTTGCAGTTCTCCATTTGCCAAAACATGGAATGGAATCCTTCGTGTGTTTAAATAATAATTAACACGCTTAAAGCGAGGCTATAACACACCTGGATTGAAGCGAAGATCAAGAAGTCGAATAAATCCACGGAAAATCATCGAACACATCACGACCTATAATTTAATGTCGCTCGATTACTTGCTGAAAGTATAGTCAAACGATGCGTACATCGTACTCAACAAAGTCATATACTATATATTATATATATATATATATATATATATATATATTTATATCTATCATATATATATATTCATACTTGTGATGAGAAGTCCACTTGCACTTTAGATCCTACAACCCCACAATATTAGGTTACGATCGTTCTTCGATTTATGTTTTACATAGCTTAATCGTGAACTTCCTATTTTAAGAAACTTTCTATTTTTGGAAAGTTATTATTTTCGGATGCTATCATTTTTTAGGTAAAACTAGGCTTCTAAATATATTTATAATAATGTTTAGTCTTCTCGCACTCCCCCTCCCTCGACTCCTCGCCTTTCATTTAGATTATTAATTACACGGTAATTGGAATATGTTCCGTAAATTACACAGTTTCTATTTTGGAATATTCGTTTTTGGATCAATCGCTAAATACATAGTTATATATAATGAATATGTGTAACGTTATTAATTATTCTTCTTAATAACATCGACAGTTTAGTATTAAACACGTTGACTTTCTAAGTCAATGTGGGACTTTAATTGAATTTTTATAACTTAATATTTCTTTTTACCCAAATTGGACCGGCGTTCAAACGACCTCAATCACATTTTCACGACTCGGAGTAATGAAATTTTATGTGAAACGATATTCCGGACAACTTTTTAGTTTTAGCCGAGACCTGAATCTCGACCAAAAATGACCAAAATGCTCTTTTTCAATTCTGCTATAACTTGTATTTTCAATAAAAACGCAGCAGTTTGACCATCGGTTTTGACCCGCTATATCACATTTTCGTGACTTTGACCGAAAAGAGATTTTATGTAAAACGTCATTCCGGACAATTTTCGTGTTTTGCCGGAAGGCTAAAACGGATTCAAAAGTGCTCAAAATGTCCATTTAAAATTCTGACAGCAAGTATGAATTACCAAAGTGTTGTTTGCAATTTATAAGTTTTTTAAAACTTGTTTTCGCCGTAACTTCTTCGTTATTAGGAGTTACGGGACGTTCGAATTACCGAATCGTACATTAGGACGAACTCTATCATATTTCAAAATCAAAAATCAGTTTTTTTAATTTTTGAACCTCAAAATTCGTGCCAAAGTTTCTGCTCGAATTTACCACTTTCAAAACTTGTCAAAACTTCATTTTCACCTCACAACGACATCAAAATACGCCTAGCTAACTTATCTTCGTCAACTAATCAACCCATTCACAATCTATTCTAACCAACACAAGTGTCGGACCTCATCACATACAATATACAAAATCAAATTAAGAACGAAACAATGAAATAAACATAACTATGATAGTTACAACAACACACAAGGTGTTGGTTCCGGCTTTCTTTGTGGTTCGAACCCAATCGACATACAATCTTACGAAATGCAAATAGAGGCAACAATGAATTACCTAACGATAATCTATGGATAGTTCTACAACGAGTACTAGGACGCTGAAGATGTTGAGATGTACTCGTGGTGACGAGCGTGCTGCCCCCCCCCCCCCCCCCCCCCCCTCACCTCCCCCCCCCCCCCCCCCCATCCCTGGTCTGAACCCCTTGCCTACGAACTGGAAACTCCTATAGAGCTCACTCACTCACAGCGATACTTCTATCGTTCGACACAAGACAACGGGCCCAGAGCTTAATTTTCGGCCCTATCATGCCGTAATACCTAAGCGCTGCTCTCAATACAGTGTGCTTATGAATCACCTTGTTTCTTCAAACCAAAATTTGTTTGATCAACTCTAATCTATCGTGACCGAGACTACTTGTTTAGGAACTTGTGCCAGAGAACAATTTATGTAATATATTTTATTTTATTGTTGTTGCATGGAATCCTACCTTTCTTTCTTGTAAGTGTAAAGTTTAAGACAAAAACTTATTTCTTTGATCATCCTACAAGTTTAATGTTGTTTGTACATACCTTACGTGATTTACGTTGGGTGCAAACAAATGTCGATGTTGATGTAGACTTGAGACGTCGAGAGATGTTTTTGCAAGTATGCATTAATAATTTGTGATTACGAGTAACTTGCGCACTTTACGTTACGTATTACAAATCATATGTTTGTCATCACCAAAACATAAAGAGATCGTATAGATTAAATATTGTAATATTTGCACTAACAATCTCACCCTTTTTGATGTAATATTTGCACTAACAATCTCTCCCTTTTTGATGATGACAAACTATGTAAACTATAACACATAGTAAAGTTTAAAAGTTACTCGTTTACACTCCCTTCTCCCCTTTTTGTCAAAGCAAAAAGGTATTATGTGGATATGAGAAGAAGATATGAGAAGATGGTATGTGCTTCGGGTATATACGTTGGAGGAATGAGAAGAATATAGGTACTCTGAGTATATAGGTTTGAGGAGAAGATATGAAAAATAAATGTGAAGGTGATTGTGTGTTTCTTGGATAGTTTAGAAAAGGTCATGAGAGGTGAGAAGTAGGCAAGACAAGAGGGTAGATACTTCGAGTGTATAGGTTAAAGGAATGAGGAAAAGGTAGGTGATCCAAGGAGGTGAAGTATTTGGAGTAGGAATGAACCCTTCATTGTATTTGACAATCCTCGATCCTATCTTCCTATAAAGGTGAGCTTGCATCATCCTAGTGAAGTCTTCTATCATCACGGTTTAACCGACTCCTTCTATTTACCCACATATCTTCGAGCTCCCCTTGCTCATTGCATCCCCATGATAATTACATTCCTTGTATATTGACTCTATAGGATCCATGAATCAAATAAATTACCATCGATGCTCAAGAAGTTCAATGCAATTTAAATGAGTAGAACGCTTGCAAGTACTATGCTCCCCCTTGTTTGGGGCACCAAGGAATCAAGATATGGATGTGTGCTACAAAACAAAGTTAGTAGACAAGTGCATATATATATATATATATATATATGTAGCAAGATATTAACGGGGAACTAGACATGCATTTTAGGTGTTAGTATTCTAAAGTATGTGATGTTCTCATTTAAGATACGTATCAAACATATAACCTTATATATTTATATATATAAAAAATACATATACATAAGCAAAGTATCATACAAATTATTCTTAAGAAAAAATAATATGTAATCAACACGGGTATCGTTCTCCTCATTGAGAGGTGAATGGAAATCTATGTTCATGTTGAAAATCACGAGCTTGATTGTCATTTAAGTTTTGGTTTTGGTTTCTAAATCTACTAACGCAAAGGGAAAGCATATAAAGGCACGCTAAACTAAAAATAAAAGCAACTAAAAATTCTAAACGGCATTTAAAAGTAATTAAAAACTAATTAAAACTATACTTAACTAACTAAATAATCAAAAATGATAAATTAAAATTCTAAAAACTCAAAATGCAAATTTTTAATCTAATATGATAAAATTAATTTTTAGAAAAAGAAAATATATTTTTTTGGATTTTTATTATTTTTGAAACTATTTTTAAAGTTTTTAAAACTAAAAATTAAATTAAAAATATTAAATGAAAACTGAAAATTATGAAAAAATTCAGAAAAATACAAGAACTTATTCTAAAGATTTAGGAAGAAAAATAAGATTCACAGCTTATTCCAATAAGCTGTGAAAATTCAAATAAGCAGATAAGCTAATTCCTAAAAATACTATAACAATTAAATTGCACAAAGTAATAAACGAAAAAAGTCCCCAGGGCAGTTGGTTGAGGTGTTGTGTATGTGAGGGGAAGGTCACAGGTTCGAGTCCTGTGACCTTTCTTTTTGTGAAAACATTTTTTTTTAATTTTTCTTTTAGAAAAAGTAAAATAATAAGCAAAGTTAAGTAACTTTAGTAAAGGACTGTTTAACAAAACTTATCAATAAGCTAAAATAAGCACGCATGAAAGTGACAGTTTGCTAAACTATCAAGTTAAAACTTTTAGAAAACTAGATGAAACTGTCTTAAGCTTTTGGACTCAATAAGTAATAAGAAAAGTAAGAAGCTTAAAACAGACCTACTTCTAGACCTTATAACCTCTAAGGACAGAAAATTAAGCAAACTAAATAAGCTAAAAACAACCAAAAAGAATTTAGACAGATGACTCAATATCCCCTTTTGAGGACTTTTTTTCAACTTTTAAGCTAAAATTTAAGACAAATAAGCACCTAAAATAAGCTATAAACTAAAAACAGATTAAGACCTATACCTAATAAGCACTAGGGATTAAAAGTAAGCAAAGAAAATAAGATAAAAGCTACTGAATGCCTTAGGACAGTTAGACTCAAAAGCAGTTTACAAGGAATTTGACTAAATTTTAAGCCAAGAATTTAAACAATTAAGCACTAAGAAAGAGCTAATAGCTAAAAACATATTAAGCATGATACTCAAATAACTTAAATAAGCTGAAAGTAAGCAAAATGGTTTAGAAAATAAGCTAGAAAGGATAGTTGAAAAGGGACAGTTTACACTACATGTTTTTGAACTTTTTTTGAAAATCAATGACTAATTGCAAACAAAATTTAAGACTCAAAAGCACTTTTGACAAATTGAAAACTTGAAACTTATTTAATTCTAAATACAATAAGCTAAATTAAACAAAGATTAACCTAAAATAAGCTAGGAATTGACCTCACATGATCTGCAAGATTAGACCCTTAAACACTAATACTACTAAACTGCTTTTTATCTAAAATGATTAAAAATGCTATCCAATGCTAAAATGACTCAAAACAGATGCTCTATGATGCATATTAGACCAATTTTGATCACTAAAACTACACCTTAAGCATTCATTTTATAAAATCAGCTAACAAGCAATTTAGCACAACTATAAAACTAGCAGACTTAGATTTAGCTAAACTAAACTAGAAAACCTATTAACACTTAACTCTAGCTTATGAAAACTATCATATAGACCTGACTTGAGCTAATGAAAACTGATTTGAGTGTCAAAAACAGGTTAACATGATTTTACCCTATCAAACTTTCTTATCCCAAACACCCCTTTAAAACCATATGAAAAATAAGCACTTATTATTAAACTAAACTAATAAGCTAATTTGACTAAAATAAGGACAGATTCTAAGAAAACTTAAACTAAACTATTATAAGCTATTAACTAAACACATTAAGCTATATTTAGACATAATAAGCACAATTAAAGCATTAAAAGCACATAATAAGCAGAAATAAGCAATGACAAAAAATTAAGCTAAAAAGGGTCAAATGAACAT
>BQNB010083996.1:0-28880 GCA_026074375.1 Tanacetum coccineum
TTAACTCGTAGTGAGTGCAATCCCATGATCTTGAGTTCGATCCTAACACACATCTATTAATTTATCATCCATAAACTAACACTCATGATTATCTGATTATTACGATATCAAACAACATAATCAAATCCAAACACCATATTTCAAAATCACGTTTTGTAACAGCTGATTATCTAATTATCCGTTTTCAAAACACATAATCTATTTTCAATAAGCAATCACAAACACCCCCTAAATCTTAAAAGTCACAATAAAGAACCACCATATCTAACCAAGTATTCTCCTTATCATCTATATTTTGTTTCCCTTAGATTATTTTCCCTTAGTTTATTTTTAGATATATTGTCCTGTAGATTCTCTTTAAGTTAGTGTTATAAAATTCTAAAATCCTAAACAGAAGTTAACTGAGCATAAAACAAACACTAAAATGCGTTTCTTAAATTCATCATCTCTTAGAACGACATCTGGGAGATCAATACTTAGGTGTTTTGATTTGTATTTGTATCTTTCCATCCCTTTATAAATATTTTTGATTGTGCCGAAACGACCTACATCAATGTCCAATGTATGGGGGAGAAGTGGTCCGACTAATCAACCATCTAAGGCTGACGAGGCTGAAAACTAGAGGGCGAATAGTAGGGGCGTACACCTTTGAAATTGAATCCGCCTACAAAGCCCCGCAGTCTGAGCTGAGGTTAAGCCGAGGGATCCATTGATTAAGAAAGGTGTGGATCAGAAGAAAGATGATCTAAAGAGTCCACAATCTATTAGGCCGCATCTGCATCGCGGGGGTCAAGCTCAAAGAAGTAGAAACTGAATAAGCCACTTATAGAAGATGAAGTACATAAGGAGATGAGGGACAGGTTATAATCCTTTATATAATTCATTATTGAAAGTTCTTATGAACATTTTTTTACTAAGACATGCATAGCAATTGCTCCACTGTTATACGCCATGCATGTACGTCAATATATTTTTACTTGATGCACATGGGATTATTGTTTGTGTAAGGCTTTATTGTTTGGCCAAGGGTTTAGTAGGGATTTAAATTTTATGATAATGGTAACACTTACATATTATTTTGATGCATTAGAAAAGTTATAAAAATATTTCCAGAAAAACGTTTGAGGTTTCTAATATTATGGAAAGTTTGTATTAATATACGTATGGAGATTATTAGCGGGTAAAAATAGAAAATTAATGTTTAAGATACCTTGGGAGCGTTTAGATAAAAGAACTTAGCAATTTACTTATTATGTGACAGAACATTAAGTTATGGGATGCCGGGACTTATAAAAAATGGAAACTTTCTAAAAATAGTAATTTTCGGTTAAACGTCGAAATTTAACGAAAACTCTATATTTTCACTAAGTCATGTTTCGATTATTTAAAACTAAAACACAAACACATGTAGACTATATTGACCTCTTCGAGCGTCTTATGCAATGTTCGTTATTTATTTCTCGTTCCTAAAGCGCGCCATTTTATTAGGTCACGGTAAGGCATTCTTGGTTCTGATTCGTCACTATTGATTATTTCTTTTCTCACTATAATACATAAGGTGAGTTCATAGCCCTACGTTTTACTTGTTTTAGATATAATTTATAACCTTTAGGGTGAGAAACATGCTCGTTTATAAATTCGTTTACATAACTAATATCACACGCTTTTTTTACTTATGGATATAAGTACTTTAAGCTCTTATGAATACGTTGATTAATTTTACTATGGACACAAGTACTCTACTTTACTCTTACATAATTATGTGTTGCCTAAGTACCGTTAACCCACCATGCCCTTTTATCGTGAACCATTAATTACATTGTGTAAGCGCGAGTGTTATAAATATATTTGTTTGGGATTGACATCCTCGTTCGGGTAAGTAGCTCTTACTAGTTTTGGAGTTACTGAACTAACGGACGTATACCATGTCAGACTTTGGATGTTACTGGTTGAACATTCACTTGGGCACTTACTTACTTTGTCTGAAATTGATTGGCACACTTATATTGTCGCAGCCTCGGTGTCATGAACTTAGCGCAATGTAAATACTTATGACGGATATTGTATGTGTTACAACATGCGTTTTAAATCTTGTGTTCCACATTACTTTAGTTGAACATCTCTAATTACTAAACACTTTTTTTCATATTGAAAATATCGCACATGATCAAAGTTAACCATTTTGATTTCTTACCAGTCAACCAAGTTACACTTTGTACATGCATATATCTTTCATCTTACAATTAGAATCTAATAACACATTAAGACATATTTGATTTGGGTTTCTCAATATCGCATAATCAAACTATATATCCACCATCACAATTTCCCATCCAACACAATCATTTAAACAAAATCCCAACCAATAACTTGTACACAAGGTGTTTGTGTAAATGTCTCAGTAAAATTTATTTATTTTTGTGGGATCATTAAATGAAGGCTGGTTAGGGCATTTTTTCTTCCTAATTGTGGTTGTTGTGTTCTTCTTTATTGTTTTCGTTGGTTCTGGGTTTGAGTGATGAAAAAAGTTATGGTGGGTAAGGATGGAAAGCCTTTGATGGTTGCTCGACGTGTTCAATTTGATGCTAATACGCCTGGCGTAAATGAACATGGCGATCTGATTGGTAAGATGGTTATTATGGAAGGTTGTTGTCAGGTTAACTTTGAGAATAATGTTACAGTAGTGTAGTTAAAACATAGATGCTAACGACAGGATGGGATTTGAATAAAATGAGAGTGTGATCATGTTTCTGGTCATGATTAAATGTCCTCGGAGGGTTTTTGCCAATGATGAATAGGATACACCTGCTAATGACGTGTCCACATCTGCTATGAAGAATATTAATATGACACAAAATGTTTTAGAGAATGAAAAACCCCGGAGGAATGAACCAAACCCCTAAACAAAAGAAGGTTCGTCAAGTAATCTTTGATAATAACTTGTGTTTGTGTGCTATCCTTAAATCCCACGTGGCTAGTTCAAATCTGCATCGATTGTGTTCTAAAGTGTTTAAACAATGGCAATGGACTTCTAATGGGTTAATGTGCTCTAAAGGTTCTCGTATAATCTTAGGGTGGAACCCGAATATTGTCAATGTTATGGTGGTTTCTTTTGATTCTCAAGTGATGCATGTTTGTGTGTACTTCAAAGCTGATAAGAAAGAGTTGTTTTGCCCTTTCATTTATGCTCATAATCGATATCTCCAAATGCGTGATCTTTGAAATAACCTTGCTACTCATAAAAACTACATTCGGAACAGACCTTGGTGTATTTTAGGGGACTTTAATGTCTTGCTTAGTGTTGACGAGAAATCTACTTGTCCGTCTTACATTGACACAGGTATGCGTGATTTTCAAGATTTTGTTGAGGCTATCAAGGTGTCGGATGTTAAAAGCACGGGCCTTCAGTTTACATGGAATCAAAAGCCTAAGGGCAAGCATGGCACTCTTAAAATGATTGATCGTATCATGGCTAATCTTGATTTCTACTCGTCTTTTGTGGGATCTAATGCCGTTTTACAGCCATATCGCATATCGGATCACTCCCCAGCTATGTTGAGGATTCCTATGGAATCTACTTTTAATCCCCGTCCTTTTAAATTCTCTAAAAGCCAAGCGACCAGAAATTGCATCGATTGTGTTACTACGACCAATGGTGTAAATGTGGATGGTGATCAGGTTCCCTTGGCATTCATCGATCGTTACTCAGAATTTCTTGGCCAACAGGGAGTCACTTCTCAACTTAACTTCACTGACCTTTTCTGTAATAAGCTTACTAGTGATGTTGCTAATTATGTGGTTCGTGATGTTTCTGATCAGGAAATTCATGAGGCTATGTTTGTTATGGGAGACAACAAAGCTCCGGGGCCGGATGGATACAATGTTGCTTTCTTTAAGGAAGCTTGGGAAATTCTTGCAACCGATGTGACCAAATCGATGAAGGAATTCTTTACTAATGGAGTTCTTCTTAAAGAACTCAATCATACGATTCTTGCTTTAATCCCAAAGGTCACTTCTCCTATGAAAATTAATGATTATCGTCCTATATCTTGTTGCAATGTTCTCTATAAATGTATAAGCAGGATCATCTCTAATCGGATTAAAATGAGCTTAGCGGATTTGGTTAGTTTGAATTAATCGGCGTTTGTTCTTGGGAGACGCATTTCTGATAATATTTTATTGACTCAAGAGCTTATGCATAATTATCACTTGGATAGAGGTATTTCAAGATGTGCATTTAAGGTTGACATTCAAAAGGCTTATTATACGGTTGATTGGAAATTCCTTCATGATGTGTTACTTGGATCGATTTTGGTTTCCACCCTCGTATGATTGGGTGGATTATGGAATGTGTTACTTCTACTTCTTTCTCGTTAACTATAAATGGCTCTCTTCATGGGTAAACGGGGCTTGAGTCAAGGTTATCCGATGTCCCCTTATCTTTTCACGCTGGTGATGGAGGTTCTTACCCTTATGTTGCATAGAAGGGCTCGTGTATGTGGGTCTTTCACGTATCATCGGTATTGTTCTAAGCTTAATTCAATTAATCTTTGTTTTGTGGATGAACATTTCTTGTTTCCCCATGGTGATGTGGATTCAGCTAGGATTATTATGGATACATTGGAGGAGTTTAAAGAGGCTTTAGGGCTGACCCCTAGTCTCCCCAAAAGCACTGCTTATTTTTGCAATGTTCTTAATTATATTAAGCTCGATATCCTCAATATTCTCCCATTGGAAGAAGGTAAGCTCCCAGTTAAGTATTTAGGTGTTCATTTGGTTCCTTCTCGTCTTCTTTGTAGGGATTGCAAGGAGTTGATGGAAAAGGTTAAGCGGCGAATTAGTGATTGGAAAAATAAATCTCTTTCTTTTGCTAGGAGGGTGCAACTTATTCGATCAGTTTTGGCGTCTATGCATATTTATTGGGCTTCGGTTTTTATTCTCCCTACTGGTCTTATGTTAGAGTTAGACCAACTTATGAGGGGTTTTCTTTGGTATCAAGGTGAGATGAAGAAGGGTAGGGCTAAGGTTGCATGGGAAGTTGTGTGTCTTCCCAAAAGGGAGGGGGCTTAGCATTTGGCGATTGAATTTTTTTAATAGGGCTCTTATTACGTCTCATATATGGAGTCTTCTTATGCATAAGGAGTCCTTATGGGTCAAATGGATTCATTCTTATAAGCTCAATGGGCACTCTTTTTGGGAGATTCCTATTCGGGGTAAGATTTCTTGGGGATGGCGGAAAATTCTCCAGGTTCGTAATATTGTTCGTCCTTTTATCTGGTTTCGTGTGGGTGATGGCTCTAAAGCTTCCTTGCTTTGACAATTGGTGTTTGTTGGGCCCTCTTGCGGATATTATTTCTAACCGTGACATTTGGTGGTTATAATCGGTCGGATAAGGTTAAAGATATTATTGTTAATGATTCTTGGAGTTGGTCGGATGTTTGGATGTCGAAATATTCTGATTTGGGTACTATTGGTGTGCCGCATCTATTCGATGCTAGTGATAAGTTGGTGTGGAAAGATTTGTCTAATGTGGATGTGGGGTTCTTGGTTGCTACTGTTTGGGAGTGTATTCGTCTGATATCTGATGAGATGGATTGGTATCATGTGGTCTAGTTTTCTCATCAAATTCCTCGTCACGATATACACCTTTGGTTGGTTATTAAACGCAAGCTCAAGACTCAAGACAAACTAAGGCAATAGGATGTTAGTAGCAATAATAAATTAAACATGCTTTAGTGACCTTTATGTGGAACTCAAATTGATTCCCATGACCATTTGTTCTTTGAATGTATGTTTTCTTTACAGGTTTGGGATCATTTAAAGCGGCTTACGGGTATTCCCAATATCCCGTCTGGTTTGGATGCTATTGTAGATTTTCTTTCCCCGATGGCTAAGATGCGTTCTGCGAGAAGTGTTATATCGAAGCTTGTTTTTGCTGCCTCTTGTTACTTTATTTAGCAAGAGCGAAATAGTAGGCTTTTTATGAAGAAGCGATCTCAAGATCAAGTTATCGATGTCATCAAGTCTACCATTCGTCTCAAGCTTCTTTCATGCATATTCAAAAGGACAGAGCATGTTCAGATGTTGAGTCATCTTTGGGAATTGCCTATATCTAGTATTCATGGATAGATACTTTTCTAAAGATTTTTGGGTTCGTGATCTAGGGGCTGGTTTGAAGGAGGAGTGCTCGCCTATTGCTGTACTCTTTTTTCCTTCTCCAAGGTTTTTCCCATTGGGTTTTTCTTGGGAAGGTTTTTTAAGGAGGCAGGGTCGGTTGGCTGTCTATACTCCTATGCTGTTGCAGAGGAATGTTTCTGTGGCTCTATGTACGCTCAAGTGGTTTTTCCCAATAGGTGTTCTTGTTAGAGTATTTTATTTTATCTAGGTTGCTTGGGGCTTGTCTCAAGTGATCTGTGTGGCTGTTCAAGCAAATTGCTTGAGGTAAATGTGGTACTTCAGTCACATTTCATTGTACTTAAATGATTTTTTGGTGTAATATATTTTACCGGGGAAATCCCCTTTACCCAAAAAACAAACTTTTTATATTACTGTGAGTGAAGCAGTATTCACTAAACGTTTTTAATTCTCGCAAATACTTTACTTAAACCTATGATTTCACTAATTTTATGTTGAAGTTTTAAGCATGTTTTTCTCAGGTGCTTAGCTTTAGACTCTTGATGTGCTATGTGGAGTCTACGTGCAATATGGACATCATTATTCAAGAGTTTATTTATCATTCATACTCATTATCTTTTGAAAACTTAATTATGCTTCCGCAACGTTTTAATTTCATTTGAAATATTGTAAGACTTGTCTACTTTTGATAAACGCAATGATTTATGATTTTCAAAACGTCCATTAGTGGTCGTTCTCTCTATCTTGTGTTTGAAATATTATGACGTCACGCCCTCGGACACTTATTCCTACCAGACCCGTTTGGGGGTGTTACACAAAACATAAGTAACCTAAATGTTAAGGGATTTTGATGTTCGGGAAAACTAAATCAACCAAAGAAGAATCCTCTACTAAAATCATTATATTGTCATTCAGCGAATGAGGTAAATCCAGAGTTTAATTATAAAAGATTGACCCGGGTATCCTTGAGGAGGGCCGGAAGTACCTTCCTACATACAGAGTGGAGTTGTAAAGGCGAATGAGTTGTCAGTGTTTATACCTTATTGTATTTGTCTTAATGTGTTTTATTTTATTTGTATTTTTGTTTATTCATATAGTAGATCAATGTTTAAACAAGTGATGATAATGTAAGATAGTTTGAACAACTTTATATACAAAATGCACCTCAGTTATGCAAACTAAATAAACGATTGTTATTATGGTACTGAATGCATAAAGTTCTGATATATTTTTTTCATAACTGGATTATTGTTTTTAAGAGTGCATGATAAGTGTTTGATCAAATGTTAGCAAATATTTTTTGTTACATGGGGTTTTAAGAATGTATGGTAGGCATTTGCAAGTGTTATAGTGATGGATGTGTTTTAATGTGTCATTAGTCTTTATCCTTCTTTTGTTGAGACCTTGACCTGTCACGTATATCTTGAGTAGTCATGGAAAATCAACAAGAAACTTCATATGATCATTATGATGTTTTATAATATCATTAAGTTCATAAAGTTGAGAATTAGGTTTTGATAGGACTGAACTAATTATAAGTTAATAAGTTCCGTGATACACCGTTAGACTAAATTATTATGTGGTTTTACAGGACATATTGAGTCATTAAGATGAGATTTTAAAGCTTCAAGATCTGCACCATGAGAATTTAAACTTAAGCAAGAATCAAGGTACAAAAGTAGGATCATGCACGTCAGTTTATATATTCTTTACCCTGTTCATGTGTTTTTACTTAAAGTATTTTAAAGTGAGGCGAATGGATATCCTTCAATTAGATATAGCAGTGTCCTAAACCCTTATGAAGTCTTGTTTTAGCTTGAAGAAATCAGCAAGTTATTTTCTATAAAGAGTTTGAAACTCTACCAATCAGGTACTACTCGTCACCGAGACAAGTTACATTTACTTATAATATGTGATGCGTCGTGTATTTTAACTCTAATATGTAATAAAAAAAGTTTGGCTGATGCGTAATAGAGTCAATCACTTATGATAATGTTTTACTGTGGCAGTGTGAATCTATCTTTTTTGGCTAAAAGGTCATATTATCATAGCATTTTCTTAACTTTGTACTTTTTGTAGTGTTTTTTTTTCCTTTCTAATTATATATTATCATATCATTGTGTCCCATATTTTTTATAGAGTTAGCTGCAACCGAAGATATCGTGGTCAGTAAAAATTAATGTGGGCAGCTTGTTAGATGAGATAAAACTGCAATTGAAATGAGCGATATTAGGTAAGAATACGAAGTAAAAGAGATCGTGGTTGCTATTGATGGACATGGCACAAATTCTGGTGGAATTAGTTGGTGATTATAGCGATTCTGGTGGATTAGGCTCCTCGATGTGGTAAGCTCTATACTAAATACTACAGTTTCTATTTTATTATGATTTTGGCTAAATTGGACTAGCCTCGGCTAACCTCTATGAAGGATACTAAAGGTTTGTTGGGGAACTTGTAACTATTTAGGTAACAAATATTGATAAGGTTATGTTTTACTTTTCAATAAAGTAAACAAAACGTTTGGAAAACTTCATTTGAGTATTTCTTGGAAACTACAATGCACGACGTTGTTCTAGCCATGAACTAGGGACATCAAAAGCATATTTTTAAAAGCTTTTAGGCACTGTAAAGGGGTGTTTGGCTACTTATATCTAAATGGGTGTTTGTGTATTGATGTCTTTAAGGGTGTTTGACTATTGTTGTTTTTGTTGGATTTAGTATCCAAGTTCATAACTAATTGGTAACACTGTCATCAAAAGTAGTGTCCTTTTTGGGTTGCCCTCGGTGAACCGTTAAGAGAAATAATAAAGAGATACTATTAATTAGAATTAATATTATATGTGTAATTAATTGGTTTATTTATTTATTAATAGTTAGTAAATTAATTAGAAGCTAATTATAAAGAAGTGTGGGTTGAATATATACTAATACAAGGTGTATTAAGTTAAACGGACCCAGAAGACCCATGGGACATTTTTAGGGGATCCCACATCCCTCCAAAGAGTTGTTCCAAGTCCCTCCCTCTCAATATAAATAGAGGGGTATGTCAAGGATTTATTTGCTCATTATCTCTTTCTCATTCCTACTCCTTGTAAGAGTCAACTCGTGTATCGAGACCTTAGGAGTTCGAATCCCTTTTCTTTTTGGTTTGTGGTGTGAGCTATTAGAGGTACTCTCGTTTGAGTACTTGCCTCCAAGTTTGACCAAGGTGGTCTGTGTGTGAGAAATCCGATTTTCTCAAAGGGTAGTATTTTCTTATAATATAATTTATTTATTTTAAGTGCTTTTATTTATAGTTAGATCCTTTACGGTTTAATTTCCATCTTTCCCAAATTAAATGTTTGTTTCCTTCTGATTATTGTTAATCTAGTTAGATATAAAAACCAAATCAGTGGCATCAGAGCCTTAGCTTAATTCTATTAGCACTTAATATCTACAATAGTCGTTAACATGTAAATAAGTATATAATAGTTGAATAACTGTTATATGTCTTGTGAACATTTGAATGTAATACGAATTTACCATTTTTAGAACCTTATATTTTGAATTGTTTAAAATATACCCTTGAAATTTTAAAATGTTTAAAATAGAAGTCAAAACTTTAAAATGTTTAATAGAAACCTTATACATATTATAATTGCTATATTGTATATGTATCATTAAATCTAAGTACATCGTTAGTCAATTGGTAAATCGGCTCACCCATAGTGAACAAACTATAAGAGAGGTATAAGGTGGGTCATTTTGCTTCCCTAAAAAAGTCGGGTTTTTAATATGCTTCGCGCTGACCCGCTTCTCCGCTTCTTTGTGCGTTCAATGGAGCCACCGAGAACTTTTAATAGGATGATATCAAGATTAAAAGTATTAATTTAAAAGTACTAAAACAAATTCCCGTTTTAGATATAGCAAATGTGAATAGTATGCTAACCCATGAAAACCGCGCATCTCTCATAACATTAATAAGAGAACATAAGTGAGAAGTGATGTGGGACTCGCGATTCTCGAGCAGACTCGAGCCGGGGAACACGCGGATTTTTGCATGGTTAAATTCACCATCTTATTCATGATCCTCGGCATCCCATTCATGAATAGTAAATGAGCATTTCTGAGATTAACATGCAATTGATCAAAATCAATGAATCTGAAAAGAACTAGTAATTTCATAGAAAATGAAATTGACAAAGACATTGTCTACCTAAAATAAATTCGTGATGCGATTACGAAAACCCTCTTCATAAATGAATCTAAAATATGAATCCTAGCCGTAATTTAAAATTGGGTAATTAATTAAGGTATATTCATGCCAACTAAAACTGTTTTATCTCAAAGATGTCTACTGAAAATGGTGTCAATCCTCCCGCTCCAAATCCTGCACATAACTCAAACTTCTCATTACTCTCAGTTCTTGGGAGGGAAAGACTCGCCGGTATTAACTAGATGGACTGGATGTGAAACCTTAGGTTCACCCTAAGGTACGAGAACAAAGAGTATGTTCTCGATGATCAAATTCCCACAATCGATAATGATTCAACCCAAGAAGAGTTTGAAGCCCACCGAAAGCACTATGATCATGCAAACAAAGTGTCATGCATCATGGCATCTTCCATGAGCCGTGAACTACAAAAGACTTTTGAGAACACTTATGAAATGAACCAACAGCTCAAAGAAATGTTTCAGCCAAAGGCAAGCAAGGAACGCCTTGATGTTGTTAAATCCCTCATGGATTGCAAACCGAAACCTGAAGCCTCTAATTGTGCTTTCGTCTTAGAGATGAAAGGGTACTTTGACATATTGGAATCTCTGAACATGGTGTTCGATACTGAGCTTTCTATCAACATAATCCTATCTGGTCTTCCAGCTGATTACAATCAGTTTGTGCTCTCGTATCAAATGAACACGAAAGATACCTCAATAATGGAACTCCATAGCTTGTTGCAAACCACTAAGCAAGGGATCAAGAAAAGTAATGTACCCTCTACTTCAGCAGCTCTCGAGTTAGACCTGATGGTCACAGGCAAAAAAAAAAAAAAAAAAAGAAAGACTTCTCATTCCAACTGAAAAGTAAAGGCCGCAAAAGGAAAGTTCAATCGTGGGTCTAAGAGAAATGCTGAATCTGAGATTGCACCTACAAACGATCCAAAGGAAGCAGCTTGCTTCTACTGCAACACAAAGGGGCATTGGAAGCGTAGCTGCCTAAAATATCTGAGGGACCTCAAAGACGAAAAGGTCGAAAAGGGTAGTCACTCAGGTATTGTTTATGATCGAACTCCACAATACTACAACTTCGGATTCTTGGGTCCTGGATACAGGGTGTGGTACTCACATTTGCAATGTTTTACAGGTTCTAAAGGAAAATAGGAGGTTGAAGCATGGAGAGCTCAACATAGTCATGGGAAACAGGAAAGTCACGCCTGTGACAAGGATTGGAAAGTACGAGTTCATGTTGAAGTCTGGAGTTAGGATAGATTTAAATAATTGCTGTTATTCATCAGAAATGACAAGAAACATTATTTCATTTCATGCTTTGTTTAAGGATGGTTATAAATTTTCATTTGATAATGAGAATGGAGATATTTTGGTTTATTCAAATGGTTGTTTTATGTTTGAAGCTTCTCCTTGCAAAGGCATATATGAAACTGTTGAATGTATTAGACATAATGGCAATGTGATTTTAAATGTTGGTTAGTCTAATGAGCTTGATGAATCAAAATTGTGGCATTCCCGTCTTGGGGACATAAACAAGAAATGCATCGCCCAACTCCAAAAGGATGGAGTGTTGGAATCATTCGACTTCAAATCGGATGATGCATGCGTGTCTTGTATATTGAGCGAGATGACTAAATCACCATTCACAAGATCATGTGAAAGAGGTGAAGGATTATTGGACTTAGTACACACATATGTGTGTGGACCATTCCGATCTGCCACAAAAGATGGAAAACGCTACTATGTTACGTTTACTGATGATTTCAGTAGATATGGATATGTTTATCTGATTAAACATAAGTCAGATACCTTTGAAGTATTCAAAAGGTATCAAACAGAGGTAGAGATTTACCCCAAAAAAAACCCAAGGTAGAGAACCAACTGGTCAAAAAGATAAAGGTACTCCGATCCAAAGTTCTACTATGGTTTCCAAATTGAAGAGGACAAGATCAGTGATAGTACACTAAGTGAATTGGATGAGCCTGCTAACCACAAGGAAGTGATGGCAAGCCTTGAGGCTTCTAAGTGAAAGGAAGCTATGAAAAGCGAGATTCAGTCTATGTATGACAACCAAGTTTGAAATTTGGTTGATACTACACCCGGTCTTAAAATGGTGGGATGTAAATGGATCTTCAAGAAGAAGATAGACATGGATGGGAAAGTACACACTTATAAAGCTAGGTAGGTAGCGAAGGGTTATACTTAAACCAACAGGATTGATTATGAGGAAACCTTCTCACGAGTAGCTAAAATAAAGTCAATTAAGATAATGCTTGCCATAGCTGCGTTTCATGACAGATGGATGTCAAGACCGCTTTCCTTAACAGTAAACTAACAGAGAATATGTTTATGGAACAACCAGAAGGTTTTGAAAATGCAAAGTATCCTACAAGCTTTAAAAGGCCATTTATGGACTTAAATACGCTTCCTCTTAGCTTAGAATTTCTGCTCCATGAGAAGTCACACAGTTATGTGATTTTCTAGAAGCGAAGATGAGTCATGCATATATGTCAAAGACAGTGGGAGTGTTGTAGTCTT
The DNA here is from genome assembly GCA_026074375.1 of Tanacetum coccineum. NCBI lineage: Eukaryota > Viridiplantae > Streptophyta > Magnoliopsida > Asterales > Asteraceae > Tanacetum > Tanacetum coccineum. The sequence goes on from BQNB010083996.1 coordinate 12,880, forward strand.
CGTGGTATTATATGTGGATGATATACTACTCATAGAAAACGATATCCCAAGGTTACAAAGTGTAAAAGACTGGTTGGAGAAATTTTTCGCTATGTAAGATTTAGGGAATATGTCACATCAATACTTGGTAGTAAAGATTTCTACATAGATATCAAAACGTCTTAGAGTCTTAGTCAGGACAACGTACTTAAGATAAAAAAATGAAAAAGATTCAAAATGGTAAATCAAAGAAAGGGAATCTATCCCCCCTACTATCATGAAATACAATTAGTGAAGTTGACCCTATGTTCGAAAACTGATGAAGAATTGGACAGAATAAGTCGAGTCTCATATGCTTCGGCTATAGGATCGATGATGTATGTCATGACGTATACAAGGCCTGATGTCTCCTTTGCTGTGAGTCGACATCCGCAAAATCCTGGTGAAGGTCATTGGACAGCTGTAAAGAATATTCTTAAGTATTTAAGAAATACTAAAGACAGGTTCTTAGTTTATGGTGGAGAAGAAGAACTCAAAGTGACTGGTTATTGTGATGTAAGTTGACAAACATATAAAGATGATAGTCGTTCACAATCTGGTTGGGTATTCTTGTTGAATGAGGGAGCGGTGACATGGAAAGGTTCAAAGCAAGATACAATGGTAGACTCCACATGCGAGTCCGAGTATATTGTATCTTGTGAGGCTTCAAAGGAATCTATCTGGATAAAGAATTTCATTGGAGATCTTGGAGTTGTTCCAACAGTACAAGACCCCATTGGAATATTTTGTGATAATAAGAGTGCAGTCGCCTTGACTAAAGAACCCAAGGATCATGGAAAGTCAAAGCATATTGAAGAAAATACCATTTTGTTCGAAGCAAAGTAGAAGAAGGACACATGATTTTGAAGCACATACGATCAGAGGATAATCTAACTGATCCATTCACAAAGGCATTGGCTAAGTCCAGACATGATGAACATGCTAGGAGCATAGGATTGAAAGATAATATAAAGTTTTAGTTGTTAATTTGCATTTGAAACATTATAAATAATGATTGATATTGTAATGGATTTTGGTGATTAAATAATGGAGATTTGTTTATGTGCATGTGTGCTACCATTTACTATTGTTTATCATTGTGTTTCATTTTGCATGTTTAGAATCCACTTCCTGAGTACTTAGTTTACTCAAACCTCCTCAGTCATTTATACTACAGGAAGTAAGTATTGATTTAAGACTGTCATGGAGTGTTGGTAGATTATCTATAAAGATTAGACATAGCATAGAGAATGCTGCAACACCGTTGAGACTAAATGGGAATTAAGTAATAGGAAAAACCCGTAACTTAGAGCGAATGCTCTCATGGATTTATATCACGATAATTCTAAAGATGATATATCATCTATTCTTAAAATGAATAATACATCGAGTTTCTAGTTTTATCATTATGTAGTATACTTTAATTTATTCAAGACGCTGCACGTAAATAGCCAGTTATAGAGGATATGCTATGGGGCGGGGGGGGTGGGTGGGGGGGGGGGGGGGGGTATGACATGATGAGTTGACATGATGGATTTTTGACTCAACTCATCATGTCATACCTAGCATATCCTTTATAACTGGCATTTACGCGTAACGTTTGAATAAACTAAAGTATAACAGACTTGAAAAACTAGAAACTTGATGTATCTCCATTTTAAGAATAGAGGATATTATCATCTTATAATTACTCGTGATATTAATCCATGAAGTAATCTCTCTAAGTATGGGTTTCTCCTATACTTAATTCCCATTAAGTACTCATGAGTGTTGCAACATTCTCTATGCTATGTCTATTCTTTATAGATAATCTACTAACACTCCATGACAGTCTTAAATCAATACTTACTTCCTGTAGTATGAACGACTGAGGAGGTTAGAGTAAACTAAGTACCCAGGAAGTGGATTCTAAACACGTAATAAACAATAGTAAATGGTAGCACTCATGCAAATAAACAAATCTCTATTATTTAATCACCAAATCCATTACAATATCAATCATTGTTTATAATGTTTCAAATTCAAACTAACACCTAAAACTTTATATTATCTTTCATTCCTATGATCCTAGCATGTTCATCATGTCTGGACTTAGCTAATGCCTTTGTGAATGGATTAGCTGGATTATCCTTTAATCGTATGTGCTTCACAATCACGTGTCCTTCTTCTACTTTGCTTCGAACAAAATGGTATTTTCTTTCAATGTGCTTTGACTTTCTGTGATCCTTGGGTTCTTTAGTCATGGCGACTGCACTCTTATTATCACAGAATATTTTAGTAGGGTCTTGTACTGTTGGAACAACTCTAAGATCTGCAATTAAATTCTTCACTATAAAGCATTCCTTTGAAGCCGTCACCAGCTGCATATACATCGGACTCGCATGTGGAGTCCTGCTACTTTATCTTGCTTTGACTTTTCCATGTCACGCTCCTCCATTCACAAGAATATTCCAACTATACTATAATTGACTATCATCATGATCGTTTTCCAACTGCATCAAATAACTATCACACTGATTTCGTTCTTCTCCACCATAAACTAAGAGCATGTCTTTAGTATTCCTTAAATACTTAAGAATATTCTTTACAGCTGTCCAATGACCTTTACCAGGATTCTACTGATGTCGACTCACCATGCTCAAAGCAAAGGAGACATCAGGCCTTGTACACGTCATGCATAACAATGATCGACCTACAGTCGAAGCATATGGGACTCAACTTATTTTATCCGGTTCTTCATCAGTTTTCGGACATAAATCCTTACTAATCTTTATGCCATGATGTAAGGGTATATTCTCTTTCTTAGAATTCTCCTTTTTGAATCTTTTCAAAATTTTATCTAAGTATGTGTCCTGACTAAGTCCTATAAAACGTTTTGACCTATCTCTGTAAATCTTTATACCAAAAATATATGCCGCATCTCCTAAATCTTTCATACTGAAACATTTCTCTAACCAGTCTTTTACACTTTGTAATGTTGGGATATCATTTCCTATGAGTAGTATATCATCCACATATAATACCAGGAAGACTACAACACTCCCACTGACTTTGACATATATACAGGAGTCATCTTCGCTTCTAGAAAATCCAAACTGTGTGACTTTCTCATGGAAGCAGAGATTCCAGCTATGAGAAGCCTGTTTAAGTCCATAAATGGCTTTTTGAAGCTTGCACACTCTTTTAGAATACTTTGCATTTTTAATTCCTTCTAGTTGTGCCATAAACACATCCTCTATCAGTTTTTTGTTAAGGAAAGCGGTCTTGACATCCATTTGCCATATTTCATAATCATGAAACGAAGCTATGGCAAGCATTATCCTAATTGACCTTTTTAGCTACTGGTGAGAAGGTTTCCTCATAATCAATTTTGTGGGTTTGAGTATAACTCTTCGCTTCCAACCTTGCTTTATATGTGTGCACTTTCCCATCCATGTTTGTCTTCTTCTTAAAGATACCTCTTACTCCCACTGTTTTAAGACCGGTGTATTGTCAACCAAAACCCCAAACTTTGTTGTAATATACATGACAGGCATATCGCTTTTCAAAGCTTCCTTCCACTAAGCAACCTCAGGCTCGCATCCGCTTCCTTGGCATTAGCGAGGTTCATCTAATTCACTTAGGTCTATCACTAATCTTGTCCTATTCATATGAAACCATAGTAGAAACTGATAGGCTTGCTGACATCTACCCACTTGTTCTGCGAAATGTAAGGATATATCATAAAGCTTAATAGGTGTCACCACCTCTTGTTGAGTGTCAGTGTTCACTATAGGTTCTTCATCGACAGACTCTTGAATTTCTTCAAGGTCTATCTTACTCCCACTGTCCTCTTTAGATATCATTTCTCTCTCAAGGAACACTCCTCTTTGAGCACCAATTACCGCATTATCCTTGGGTTTGTAAAACAAATATCTAAATGACTCTTTTGGATAACTGACGAAAAGACACTTTTCAGATTTGGCTTCTAGTTTGTCCTAAGTTTCTCGTCTAATAAAAACCTTAAAACCCTAGATTTTGATGTGCCTAAGAGAAGGACGTTTTCCCTTCCACATCCAAAAAGGTGTCTTCTAAACCTTCGTAGTGGGTACAGGATTTAAGATATGTGCGGTTGTCTCTAATGCGTAACCCCAAAAGCTTATTGGAAGTGTTGCTCGACTCATCATAGATTGAACCATGTCTAGCAAGGTTATATTTCTCCTCTCAGCAACTCTATTTAGTTGTGGTGTTCTAGTAGGAGTTAACTCTGAAACTATACCACAGTTTTTAAGATGATCGAAAAATTCAATACTAAAGTATTCTCTCCTCCCCTCGGATCGGAGTACCTTTATCTTTCTGCCGTTGGTTCTCTACCTCGTTTTGATACCTTTTGAATACTTCAAATGTAATCCGACTTAAGTTTTAATAATCAATAAACATGTCCATATCTACTGAAATCATAAGTAAACGTAACGTAGTAGTGTTTTCCATCTTTTGTGGCAGATCAGAATGGTCCACACACATTTGTGCGTACTAAGTCCAATAATCCTTCACCTCTTTCACACGATCCTATGAATGGTGATTTAGTCATCTTGCCCAATAAGCAAGACTCGCATACATCATCCGATTTGAAGTCGAATGATTCCAAAACTCCATCCTTTTGGAGTTGGGCGATGCGTATCTTGTTTACGTACCCAATACGGGAATACCTAGGGCTGTAAATGAACTGAACGTTCAGTGAACATTTCATGAAACGTTCAGTAAAAAGTTTGTTCATGTTTCGATATGTTATTAAATTGGACAAACATGAACACTATTTTTACTTCGTCTAGTTAAATGAAACGAACATGGAAAAAAAAAAAAAACACAAGTCCACGTTTCGTTCGTTTATGTTCGTGAACGTCCGATTAGGCGTTTATTAACATTCGTTATGTTTCATTTATAGATTTATTGTTCGTCAATAACATATCTTTTATTGTATACTCTTTCTAAATTGGTATGTTTAAATAAAACAACACTTATAAAACATAACATTATGCATAATTTGATAATATTTTATGTTTTTTTCTACGTTCATTTATGTTCGAGCATTTATGTTCATTTAAGGTTCGTTTAGTTCCTTAATAAACGAACATGAACAACTCATTTTCTTAATAAACGAATATGAACAAGAAAATCCGTCCGTTTAAGCGTTCGTGTTCGTTTATTTGTCCGGTTAAAATTAAATGAACGAACATGAACAAGACTCCGTTCGTGTTCGTACGGTTTGTTTACAGCCCTAGGAATACCATAATTTTGATTTATCAAGCTCATTAGATGAAACAACATTTAAAATCACATTGCCATTATGACTAATACAGTCAACAAATTCATATATGCCTTTGCAAGGAGAATCTTTAAACATAAAACAACCATTTGAATAAACCAAAACATCTCCATTCTCATTATCAAATGAAAATCTATAACCATCCTTAAACAAAGCATGAAATGAAATAATGTTTCTTGTCATTTCTGACAAATAAAAGCAATTATTTAAATCTATCCTAACTCCAGACTTTGGCATGAGCTCATACTTTCCAATCCTTGTCATAGGCTTGATTTTCCTGTTTTCCATGACTAAGTTGAGCTTTCCATGCTTCAACATCCTACTTATCCTTTAGAACCCCCTGCAAAACGTGCAAATATGAGTAACACACCATGTATCCAGGGATCCCGAATCCGAAGTTGTAGTAATTGTTGAGTTCGATTCATAAACATACCTGATTGACTACCCTTTTTAACTTCCCGTCATGAAGTCCTTCAAATAATTTGGGCACTAAAACATACGCTTCCAATGCCTATTTGTGTTGCAGTATAAGAACATTCTTCCTTTGTATCGCTTATAGGTGGCAATCTCAAATTCACCTTATCTCTTAGAGCCACGATCGATAACATTCTTTTTGCATGCCTATCCATTCTAGTTGGAAATGAGAAGTCTTTTCTTTTCATTGCATTGTGACCAAACAGTCAACACAGGAGCTTCTGGAAGTCAAGGGCGAGCATCAATTTCTTGATCACCTTGCTCAACGATTGCAACAAGCTATGGAGTTCCCAATATTGAAGGTCTAGTTTACTGTTCATGTTGATACTATAAGAACAAACGAATATAATCTGCTGGCAGAACGATAGATTATGTTGAATAGAAAGGCATAGCATGCGAAATTCATATTCGAGTAGATTCCAATCTGTCCAAAGTACCCCTTTCAATCTCTAATACGACAAGTTACAAAAAGAGGCTCGGTTCCGGTATGCAAGCCATGAGATTAACAACATCAGGGTCCATGCTTGCCTTTGCCTGAAACATTTCTTTAAGTTGTTGGTTCATTTCATAAGCCCAAGTGTTCTCAAAAGTCTTTTGCAGTTCAGGGCTCATGGAAGATGCCATGATGCATGACACTCTTGTGTTGCAACATCAAAGTGTTTTCGCTGAGCTTAATCTCTCATGGGTTTAATCATCGTCGATGTGAGAATTTTTGGCCCTCATCGAGAACGATACACTTTGGTTCACAAGTACTTAGGGTGAACCTAAGGTTTTTCCCCCGCATCCATCCATATATTAGGACCGTTAGTCTTTTCCCTCCTAAGAACTGAGATTAAATGAAGAAGTTGAGTTATGTGTGGGATTGGGAGCGGGAGGATTGACACCATTTTCAGTAGACATCTTTGAGATAAAACAATTTTAGTTAGAATATACCTTAATTAATTACCTAATTTTAAATTAAGGCTAGGATCCATATTTTATATTCGTTTTTGAAGAGGGTTGCCGTAATCACATCACGAATTTATTTTAGGTGGACAATGTCTTTGTCAATTTTATTCTCTATAAAATTCCTAGTTCTTTTGAGATTCATTGATTTTGATCAATGGCATGTTAATCTCAGATATGCTCATCTACTATTCATGACTAGGATTCCGAGGATCATGAATAAGATGGTGAATTTAACCATGCAAAAACATGCTTGGTCCTCGGCTCGAGTCTGCTCGAGAATCGCGAGTCCCACATCACCTCTCACTTATGTTCTCTTATTAATGTGCCGGTAAACCACACGCCCTCCATTAACAGCCCATATGAGAGATGTGCGGTTTTCATGGGTTAGCACACTATTCACATTTGCTATATCTAAAACAGGAATTTTATTTTAGTACTTTTAAATTAATACTTTTAATCTTTACATCATCTTATCAAAAGTTCTCGGTAGCTCCATTGAACGCACAAAGAAGCGGAGAAGTGGGTCAGCGCGAAGCATATTAAAAACCCGACTTCTTTAGGGAAGCAAAATGACCCGCCTTACACCTCTCTTATAGTTTGTTCACTATGGGTGAGCTGATTTATCAATTGACTAACGATGTATTTAGATTCAATGATACATATACAATATAGCAATTATAATATATATATAAGGTTTCTATTAAACATTTTAAGGTTTTGGGTTCTATTTTAAACATTTTAAAATTTTACGGGTATATCTTAAATAATTCAAAATATAAGGTTCTAAAATGTAAATTCATATTAACATTCAATAATCACAAGACAATAACTTAATATTTAATTATTTATACTTATCACATGGTAACAATCTACTGATAGATAATTAAGTGATAATAGAATTAAGCTAAGGCTCTGATACCACTGATAGGTTTTCTAATTACCCTAACTATATTATACATAAAAGCGGAAACAACAATTAATATAAGGCAAGAAGGAAACTAAACCCTAAAGGATCTTAACCTTATAAATAGAAGCAACTTAAAATAAATAAATAAATAAATAAGAAAATACTAACCTTTGAGAAAATTAGATTTCTCATACACAGACCACCTTGGTCGAACTTGGAGGCAAATACTTAAATGAGAGTACCTTTAATAGCTCACACCCACCAACCAAAGAGAAAAGAGATTCGAACTCCTAAGGTCTCATTACACAAGTTGACTCTTACAAGGAGTATGAATGAAGAAAGAGAGAAAGATCAAATAAACCTTAGCCATTCCCCTGCTATTTATATTGAGAGAAGGAACTTGGAATAGCTCTTTGGAGGGATGTGGGATCTCCTCAAAAAATATCTCAATGGTCCCTTATGTACATCCCCGCCCGTTACGAACTTATAATACACTTTGAATTAGTTCATATTCAGACCCTACGTACGTTTATATTAGCATTCTAATTAATTTACCAACTATTAATAAATTTAATAATATAAATTAATTAAAACATATAACATTGATTCTAATTAATAGTTATCTCTCATTTATTTTTCACTTAAACGGTTTCACTGAGGCAAACAAAAAAGGACGCTATTTTTTAACGACATCATACTAATTAGTTACGAACTTGACACTAAAATTCCAACAAGTATTACTTTTGTTTATTTGGAATTAGATTCCTAAACGTGAAACAAAAACAGGTTTTTTAAACCCCGTTCTTCTGCGAAATTGTGATTTTTTTAGCGTTAACGACTAAACTTTTCGACGATTTGACAACCTAGAGCACTATTTTCGTATAGTGTATTATTAATAACAAACTTTGCGATGGAATGAATAACCCAAAGACTATTTCCTATAGTATTTATCTCCGGGTTGGTGAAAATTTTACGGTAATAATCCTTGGGTTATCGTTTCATTGCAAAGTTAGTCATTACGGACTAACTTTGTAACTGACAGATAACCCAGGGACTACTTACGTAAATTTAGCTCTCGGGAGTGGTGAAAAAAATCTCCATTCCCAAGGACTACCTTTTCTTATATAAACAAGGTTCGTAACCCGTGAGCTATCGCGAGCGCGCGGGATTTTATTTTTTTCCACGGATCCGATAACCACACATCCTGTTTTGTTCAGTCGTTGGGACTAACCTTGCAACGAACCGATAACCTCAGGGACTATTTTTGTAAGTTTGTTAAAAATATATATTGAACTTCTAACACTTTTTATAAAATCGTAAGAGTGTCAGAAGCATTGCAATATTCAGCTCGTTTTGTTTGCAATTCGACGATATTTTCAATGACATATTTTTTTACGAATGAATCGATGGATTTAAGTTCTATATTTGATAAATAAAATTTGTTATATAAAAAAGTCGTAAATATATTAAAAAGTTTAAGACCTTTTAGTAACTTTTTCGCATAAGTATGAGGGGGTTTTTGTAAGTTATTTTTTAAATATTTATTTAATAATATAAAACTGAAATTGGAAATCGGGAGTAGAATTGGAGCATGTCTAATAATCTATAGTTAAAAACCTTTATAAAATAAAAATAATTACAATACATCATATCGAGTATTTCTATGCAGAATAAATTCTTAAGAGAACAAAAATTGGACCAATCACAATGCTTGATTTTGCCACGTTGGCAAAATTATGCGATTTATTGGTCAAAATTAAAAAATTTTGGTGGAGAATACTGATGGAGAAAAAAAACACATAAAAATATATGTGTCAAATTTGTGAAAACAAAAACTTGAAAAAAGATGAGGTAATTAATAAAACTTTAGTGGTTTAATTTTAAATAAATTATATAGGGTTAAGTGTAAATTTATAAATTTACAAGTTTTATCATAACTTTAAAAAATAAACAAATAACCCATTAAACTGTATACCCTAGACTTTATATTTTAAAATACAACAAACACAAACAATTTCTTACTTTCAACAAAGATTTAACATTATTTAATCACATCTCAAATCTACCCGAAGACTTTTTGGTGGATTTTTCATTGTCGGCCTGAAAACATTTGTACAACCAAATAGAAAAATACCGAAACACATAAATTATCGTAAATAAAGAAAAAGGGTTTTCTAACTATTCATTGATGAGTTTGAAAGAATTGCATTTTCTTTTCTTTTGGTTTAATAGGTAATAAAATTCTAACAATTGATTTTTTATTTCTGCAAAAAGTGTTTTTCTAAAGAAGGAGTCAATGGTTCGAATATAACGAGTAGAAAGAATCCTCTTGTGGCCTCGGAGGTTCACTTGAGCCGACTTCGGGATACCTAAAAGGGTAGTTTCGCTGGGATTAATTGGCTCACAATCTCGAGTCAGAAAACTGGTAAATCAAAAGAAAAAAATTACTAATTATCTTCAAGTTCATATACTACATAATATATAAAAGATTTAATGAATTTATTCTCTTCATTTCGATAATCCACTATAACATAATTTATAAAATAAAAAAATAAAAAATATATACATATATTTTAAAAAAAAACCAAAATACTAACAGGCCTAATAATTACGAGTCATAATATAGGTTGTAGCGATTTAACTCAATTGTTGAAAAAAGGTTAAACCCCAATAATAAAAATCATTTGAGAAATACATGTAATTTAGGGAAATTCCTGGGGTGTGGGGAGGAGGGTGTGGTCGCGGGGGGGGCGAGCGAGATGTGCTGATAGGTGGGGGTGGGGCATGTTTTGGGGGGTTTAGAGTGGGAGGGCGGACCTGAGCGCAAAAGGGAGCTGAGCATATTTTGTATTAGTTTTTTTGTTATCCCTAAATACTAAGTATTTTCTCAATATGATTTAATTATTATTGGGTTAACCTTTTTTCAACAATTGAGTTAAATCGACTACAACAATATTATTACTCGTATATTAGGCTTAGATATTATGGTTTTTTTTTAAATATATGTATATTTTTTATTTTTTTTATTTTATAAATTATGTTATAGGATATCGAAATGAGAGAGAATTAGATTCATATAAATCTATTATATATATATGAAGTATGATGAACTTGAAGGATAATAGTAATTTTTTTCTTTTGATTTACCAGTTTTCTGACTCGAGATTGTGAGCCAATTAATCCCAGCGAAACTACCCTTTTAGGTATCCCGGAGTCGGCTCAAGTGAACCTCCGAGGCCACAAGGGGATTCTTTCTCCTCGTTATATTCGAACCATTGACTCCTACTTTAGAAAACACTTTTTCAGAATGTAGGATCGATCATGTATGTCATGACGTATACAAGGCCTGATGTCTCCTTTGCTTTGAGCATGGTGAGTCGACATCAGCAGAATCTTGGCGAAGGTCATTGGATAGCTGTAAACAATATTCTTAAGTATTTAAGAAATACTAAAGACAGGTTCTTAGTTTATGGTGGAGAAGAAGAACTCAGAGTAACTGGTTATTGTGATGCAAGTTGACATACATATAAAGATGATAGTCGTTCACAGTCTGGTTGGGTATTCTTGCTTAATGGGGAGCGGTGACATGGAAAAGTTCAAAACAACATACAGTGGTAGACTCTACATGCGAGTCCGATTATATTGCAACTTGTGAGGCTTCAAAGGAAGCTATTTGGATGAAGAATTTCATTGGAGATCATGGATTTGTTCCAACAGTACAAGACCCCATTGAAATATTATATGATAATGAGAGTGCATTCGCCTTGACTAAAGAACCCAAGGATCACGGAAAGTCAAAGCATATTGAAAGAAAATACCATTTTGTTCAAAGCAAGGTAGAAGAAGGACACGTAATTTTGAAGGACATACGATCAAAGGATAATCCAACTGATCCATTCACAAAGGCATCGGCTAAGTCCAGACACGATGAACATACTAGGAGCATAGGATTGAAAGATAATATAAAGTTTTAGTTGTTAGTTTGAATTTGAAACATTATAAATAATGATTGATATTATAATGGATTTGGTAATTAAATAATAGAGATTTGTTTATTTGCATGTGTGCTACCGTTTACTATAGTTTATCATTGTGCTTTATTTTTGCATGTTTAAAATCCACTTCCTTAGTACTTAGTTTACTCAAACCTCCTCAGTCGTTCATACTACAAGAAGTAAGCATTGATTTAAGATAGTCATGGAGTGTTAGTAGATTGTCTATAAAGATTAGACATAGCATAGAGAATGCTGCAACACACATGAGTACTTAACGGGAATTAAGTATAGGAGAAACCCGTACTTAGAGAGATTACTTCATGGATTAATATCACAAGTAACTCTAAGATGATAATATCTTTTATTCTTAAAATGGAGATACATCAAGTTTCTAGTTTTTCGAGTCTGTTATACTTTAGGCTATTCAAACATTGCGCGTAAATGCCAGTTATAAAGGATATGCTAGGTATGACATGATGAGTTAACTAGTTTTATGTATTCAAAGTTTATTTGCTCCTTTTGCCTAAATGGGAAAGCAATATACATAGACCCCTCGATGATTAGATGCTGACTTAAATGTGCTAGGCCTGGCCGGGACTAAATTGATGTGTTCAATTCAGTAGTCTCATATAGTCAAATAATTAGAAATCGGAAAACATAATGTTGAACCTAGCGATTGATTAAAATCAATGTCTCAAGTTCATACGATATCAGTAAAACAAAAGAATAGTTGATCACTTATCTAAGGGTTGTCTCTAAGATATGATTCAGAGTTCGGAAGTTACGTTGGAGGGCACTCTTTGCTTAGTTAATCAAGATAGACTTAGACCAATTATAGTTGATGACTTGTCCAAGTGGGAGACTGTTAGATTTAGTGTCCAAGTTCATAACTAATTGGTAAGACTGTCGTCAAAAGTAGAGTCGTTTTTGGGTTGCCTTCAGTGAACCGTTAAGAGAAATAATAAAGAGATAATATTAATTAGAATTAATGCTTATTAATTTATTAATAGTTGGTAAATTAATTAGAAGCTAATTATAAAGAAGCATGGGCTGAATATGAACTAGTACATGGTGTATTAAGTTGAACGGGCCGGGAAGACCCATAAGAGACCCATGGGACGTTTTTAGGGGATCTCACATCCCTCCAAAGAGCTATTCCAAGTCTCTTCCTCTCAATATAAATAGAGGGGCATGCCAAGGCTTTATTTGCTCATTCTCTCTTTCTCATTCCTAATCCTTGTAAGAGTCAACTCGTGTATCGAGACCTTAGAAGTTCAAAACCCTTTTCTCTTTGGTTCGCGGGTGTGAACTATTAGAGGTACTCTCGTTTGAGTACTTGCCTCCAAGTTCGACTAAGATGGTCTGTGTGTGAGAAATCCAATTTTCTCAAAGGTTAGTATTTTCTTATTTATTTAATTATTTATTTTAAGTTGCTTTTATTTATTAGGTTGAGAACCTTTAAGGTTTAGTTCTCTTCTTGCCCTAAATTGATTGTTGTTTACGCTGTATGTTAATCTAGTTAGGGTATAGAAATCCCATCAGTTTTTGCCATGCAGAATAGTAAGCTTATTAGCAAGTAATTGAAATAGTTGTATAGCCTTCCTTATAGCTCTACAACAAAGCGTTAGTAAATGTTAATGATTTCTCCAGTGAAAGTCTTAATATATTATTAATTTAGAATTTTGTAGTGATCAAGTTTTTTATGGGTTTAGGGTTACGTCCATAAAATGTTGCATTTTTTGTGTGACCAACCAAATGTATTACGTGTTCTTTTTATGGAAATGAATCGTGCTTGCAAAGTAAAAAAAATGAGAAATACGATCTCTTTTGTATACAAATAGGTCACCTCTTTATTTATTTGCCATCACAACTTTGTATTTGCATATTACTGTAGACGTATTCATACGCCATGAGTAACTGAAAAATTATGTATTGAAATTATCTTTCTGCAGTAGGTATTGTGCTTTTTTTCACCGGGTTTGGTCCTTGTGGTTTTTGATTTATTACGGGTTTGGTCTATTGACCAACATTTCCTTAATTTGACCGTTAACTTCAAGAGTATTTTCGTTTCATATAAAGTTGCAAAAATCGTCCCTGTGGTTTTCATATATTTATTTATTTTTTCTGATTTTTTTTTAATTTTTTTTCAAAACTTCTTTTTTTTTAATTTTATTTTTCAAAAATTTTATACGCGTTTTTATACACGTTATTATATACACATTTTTATACACACATTTTATACATGTTATTATACACACGTTTTTATACACGTTATTATACACACGTTTTTATACACACATTTTTGTACACATTATTATACACACTTTTTATACACACGTTATATACGTTTTTATTCACACGTTATTATACACGATTTTATACACATGTTATATACATGTTTTTATATACACGTTATTATAAACGTGTATAAAATGTGTGTATAAAAATGTCTGTATAATATCGTGTACAAAAATGTATGTATACTTGTATAAAAAATTTCGACTTTTTTTTTCAAAAAATAAAAAAAATTTTAAAAAAAATCGATAAAAAGATTTTTGAAACAAAAATTTGAAAAATGTATGTATTAATACGCGTATAAAATTTTCAAAAAAAAACATTTTCGAAAAATTAAAAAATTTTGAAAAGAAAAAAGTTTCGAAAAAAATAAATAAATATATAAAAAGAAGAATTTACATGTTTCGTCCTTGTGGTTTTACCCAGAAATCATGTTTCGTCCCTATTTGATTTTAATTACACTGATGGTCCCTAATTTTCAAACTAATTGCACTGATAGTCCCTATTTTTCAAAAATAGGGACCAACTGTGTAATTAATTTGTTTAAAATTTGTTACACGGATAGTCCTTATTTTCTAGAATAGGGACTATCAGTGAAACATGTTTGATAAAATAGGGACCATCAGTGTAATTAAAATCGAATAGGGACGAAACATGATTTCTGGGTATACCACAGGGACGAAACATGTAATTTTTTCATATAAAAATGATAGGGACATTTTTGCAACTTTATATGAAAAGACGAAAATACCCTTCAAGTTAACGGTCAAACTAAGGAAATGTTGGTCAATGGACCAAATCCGTAATAAATCAAAACCACAAGGACTAAACCCGGTGGAAAAAAACACAAGGACCAAATATGTTAGATCCGACAAACCACAAGTACGATTTATGTAATTCTCTCTAACCATTATTTATAATGGTAAAACCCTACCTTAAACCCACAATCCGGGCTTGGGCTTATTTATCCACTAATACTCCCCCGCAGTCCTAGCGGCGAAATCGCGAAAGCTCGAACTGGAGTAGTAAACTAGAAAAGAAAAAAAACAAAACATTACGTAATTAAAGCATAACTTTAGTCGACTAGTAACAAAACCGTATCAACGGTACACTTTAGTCGACTGGTAACAAAGCAGTACCAACGATAGACTAGTCAACTGGTAAGAAAACCGTACCAACGATTGACTTTAGTCGACTGGTAACAAAACCGTACCAACAATTGACTTTAGTAGATTGGTAACAAAGAAATACTAACGATCGACTAAACAATTAAAAAAACAAATAATAAAAACTTTTTTCTTAAATAAACGACAAATACTACGCTATCTTGACTTTTGATGAACAATTATTCCTTAGATCCCACCAACAAGCTTCCTAATTGTTGAGAGTTTGGTCAACAATCTTCTTGTCACGTCTTTCCATAGCAACATCCCAATATCATTACCGATGTGCTTAGGATGGTCATGAGTAGCAGTTTTTTTCTTTTTTTAACACATGAAAGGTGGTGGCTAGGGTTTGACGGGATAGTATAGATATGGCGGCTCAACGTAACCACTAAAGTCTGAGGATCAAACCCGCTCCGATACCATGTTGGACAATGAAAACCTCATAGATATAATATTATTAATAACCATTATTTATAATGGTAAAACCCTAATATCCTAAACCCACAATCAGGGCTTGAGTTTATTTATCCACTAATAAGACATAGGAGATCCAAGACTAGTCAAAAGAGTGGTAAACTTGTAATGGATTCAATCTTATGAAAATAGGCATCAACGGTCAGGTCTCCATATTATAGCATACGAGGCCAAGAAGTGTAATAAGCTTGTCAACATCAAATTTAACAGGGACAAAAGAGGTTATGTTGTTAACATTTAGAAGTTTATCGTATATGGACAAGAGTAGTGTAGATGTTGGACCCGTCATGGTGTACACGAAACATAAGAATCAATTTAGGGTGGAACTGGTTCGGTTCGGAGGGACGAATGGAAAAAAAAATAATTAAGGTTAGGATTGTGGCTTTGATACCATATTCGATGATTAATGATTGATTAAG
>BQNB010083997.1:0-14695 GCA_026074375.1 Tanacetum coccineum
GTAGTGGCTAAAAAATAAGGCTGCTTTTCATATCATTTGATTAGTTTTACATAACACTCATCGGCATTTAGAATATTTTTTGCATTTTGAATGTAACAAACTTCAAACTAGTTTTCAATTCGTGCAACACTAAGTTTGAGACTCAAAATTTTTAACTCAAGGCACTTGTGCAATAGACTTAATAATAAAATCCTAACTTCAATCTCAAATATTCAAACATCTTATACTTTTGAGTTATATCTCGCTAAATATATTTAATTGCTTGGAAACATTATGGGAGTTGTGGAACAAATACTTGATAGTAACCTTAACATCATATAACTCTACCACATTAGACATTTTAAAATGGTCACACGCTGCGATTGATCAATCTGATGGTTAGGGTTAGGGTTTGTTTAGTGGTTACAATTACGTTTGTGTGATAGTTAGGATATGTGTGTGTTTAATTAATTAGTCTGATGTTTTAAATGATGAAGAACAAAGTGTTAATTGGAATTATAGGCTTTAATGTTATTTAAGTTGATGAAGAAGAATAAGATATTATTAAGTGTTAACACTGTGTGCACTTTAATTTGTGTGTGTCTTTATTATATATGTTTTCGAAATAATGATTAATCAACAAGTATAAGCTTAGAACTTAAAAGAAAAGAAAGATCATGAAATACATTTTCATTGATATGTCAAAGTACAAAGATGAGCCTCAATTTATAAGCATCTCATATGCTAAATATTGAATACAATCATAATAGAGGGCAATCCAAAAGATGTAACAATAAGGGGGTTAAAGTATGTGGATAGCCACATTAATAAATATTCATAACACTCCGTCTTGGCTATCCATCATTGGTTCTCATACGCTTAGATGTGTTGCCTCATTAAAAACCTTGCTTGGAAAAACCCTGTGGGAAAAAACCATAGCTAAGGGAAAAAGAGTGCAACATGTATATTCTCCCTCTGACGTATATTCTCCCTCTGATGATTAGATCATTTAAGTTCATTGAGTCTTTACATTCCAATGCCGTGAACCAACTTCTTAAATGTTGCAGTAGAAAGTGCCTTGGTAAATAAGTCTGATAGGTTATCACTTGAACGAACCTTTTGAATAACAATGTCACCACTCTTCTGCAAATCATGAGTGAAAAAGAACTTCGGTAGATTATGCTTGGTTCTGTCACCTTTGATGTATATGTCCCTAAGTTAAGCAATGCATGTTGCATTATCTTTATGTACAACTGTTGGAGCCTTCTCGCCTGAAGAAATCTCACATGATTCACGAATATGTTGTATCACACTCCTCAACCATATGCATTCCCGACTCATTTCATTGATGGCTAAGATCTCTACGTGATTCGATGAAGTGACACTCATTGTTTGCTTTACAGAACGTCATGAAATAGCAGTATTAGAACTTGTGAAAACATATCTAGATTGGGACCGACCAGTGTGGGGATGAGACATATATCCCGAATCTGCAAAACTAACTAGATTTATTTTGGATAGGTTAGTATAATATAAACCCATATCTTTTGTACCTTGAAACTAGCGAAATATTTATTTCACCCCATTCCAATGTCTCCTTCTTGGGCATGAGTTATATCTTGCCAATAAGTTAAACGAAAATGATATATCAGGCCGTGTATGACTCGCAAGAAATAACAATGCCCTAATGACACACAAATAAGGTAAATCTGGACCAAGAATTTCCTCGTCGCCATTTGGAGGCCGAAAAGGGTCCTTTTCGACATTTAGAGTCCTTACAACCATTGGGGTGCTCAATGGATGAGATTTGTCCGTATAAAATCTTTTTAGCAACTTCTCTATGTATGCATTTTGGAGATTGAGGATTCCTCTTTAGATGTTTAATTTGTAATCCAGAACAAAAATTGTTTTTCCAATGTCTTTCATCTCAAATTCTTTCTTTAAGCATTCAACTGCCTTTGTGGGGTTCTGGTTATATTCAAATCATCAACATACACAACAATTATGAAATATTAATGTTCATATCTTTTTATAAGAATGCATGGGCAAATAGAATCATTTTTCATATCCTTCCTTTAATCAAGATTCACCAAGGCGATTGTTACACATATGCCCAAAACATGATTAATTCAATACAATCAAGTAGCGTTCTCGAGAACTTTTCTTATAAGCTTTAAGCATTAAAATTCACATGCATGCTTCATGCGTTTTATATCATGTAATGAAATCTCTACATCACACGAGCTCTATTCATTTATCTATTAGACGTAAATCAATTATTTGTCACATTGCCAGAATTAAATAATATTAAAATACATTATTGGATCCACCACATGTAAACATGTATCTATATGATAATTTCCAAGTCTTTGAGAAAATAACACTTGTATATTATGCATAATTTAATTTCGCTTTCTCATAAAGACCAATGCATATCCAATAAGATTTATACATTTATGTATATGGACTTCTAAGTCTCAAACACATGTTTCATCACAAGAGATTTCAATCATTCTTAGTTACTTGCGTCATTGAATTTTGGCCATTCATCAATCCAAGGTCCTCACATTCATTTTAGCGCTCTATTATTTATTTACATGATCATTTTCGTGTGCATTATCATATATAGCTATCGACGTCGATTCATTTCTTTTCGATTCCACATTTCACTAGACATTGCATTATATCATTTATTGAGATATCATAATCTTTTTCATGTACCCGGGGTTTTTCAATTACCTTCATGTCTAGTGTCTCTTTAGAAGACTCTTATGGGGTCTTTATTACCTCGATCCGACCATCTTAACTTTCTTGCTCCATTTTATATCTTCATTCGATGTCTTTTATTTGGAATCGATTAGTCTATCACATTGTAGACGTGCCATAGACATACTACATTGGTCTTATTGTTAGGACATACATTGTAATTGGAGCTCTAGCAGCGTATATGATCTAGTCACTTTATTTAGGTCACTAAACATGTCTGGCAATTACCAGATCTTGAATGTATATTGTCCCTTGAACTTCAAGTTCATATTCATTGACGTGAGGATCACCATTTGTATTATCATAATTCATTCCAAATTTCATGCTGCTCATTTTCCCCCTGAATGAATTATCAACTTTAATATCTCATTTTGTGCATTGTGGCGGATTTAGTATATATTGCACAATTACAATATCTCACATGGGAACTATATGGTTTGTGACCAAAAATCATTCTAATGGGGAGTAATCATTATAGATTGTTGGCAAGATGCGAATTCATATGTTATAACATGCCTCATAAACTAATAGATTTGTTCTCATAATTATTGGCTTTGCAATCAACTAAAGACGTTTTATAAATGTTTCAACAAAATCAATTCGTGTATGAACATAGGCTACCTTTAAGTTCAATACTTATTCCAATAATCTCCCAATACTTGGAAGTGTTCACCAGTATTCTCAATAATATAATTTGGAAAACTATGCTTGCATTTTATAAGTCGAGCCACTAACCATGCTAACTTTAAGTTGCGTATTTGATGATCGTTTTGACGATGCATCGAGTTTAAAACTCAAAATGATCTACATGTCGGATGTATAGGCCTACATACATCTCCTTTATATCATTTCCAAAATTTTATCGGACAAAGTCCTTACTTTAATTTGGTGATGATAGATGAACAATTAACTTCCAATGAGAACAATCAAATCTATCTTCCAAGAAACTTAAGGTCTTCAATACATTTCGCATCATCATTGACTCGGGATGGTCCAACCAGTCATGCCAATTATTACAACAAACTTGGCTCATAAAATTATACTTTATGACCACATGTGCTTCAATCACACTTTTTTATATAAGAGTCGAATAATATAAAGGCTAATACTTCTTCTGATTATCTTTTTACATTAGTTTGTTAAAATATTAATCTTATGACATTATCATTAATTTAAAAATCAAAGAATCTTACAAAAACAATAAAATCACTGATAAAGTCACCAAATATATCATAATAAAGCATGCATATTCTTTTTTTTCTTTTTCTTTTCATCGAGTTTTGAAAACATTTTATAAGTAAATTGTTCAACATATTTTTTAAAGGAAATAACATGTTTTATTAAGCCAAGTGCGTAATTATAGATAAAGTCCGTCTCATAAGACAACATAGGAAAACTTAAAAGAAAATAAACAAATACAAAATGATCATATCAGTGAAGAGTTTTTTTTCTTGGCTTTATGACATTCGTATATCGGTGTTATGGATCACTACATTTTGGGAGAAATCGCTAACATCTAAGTGAGTGGTATCATTTTGGTCTTTTGGAACACCAAGGCTATCAATACCAAAGTTATCAATATCAAAGTTATCAATTTTCTTGTTTTGGTATGCCAAGTTAACTTCGACCCCTTTTCCTTTGCTCTTTTGAGATCTTTGGTAGAGTTCCAACAAATGCTTGGGTGTGCGACATGCACGGGCCTAATGATTAACACTACCACATCGGTAACATCCATTTTCTATGGCACCTTTTGCTTTTTCGCCACCATCATTTTTAATCATTTTGCCTTTGTCTTGCCACTTTTTGCGACCACTTTTATTCCCAGACTAAAAACCATGATAATTACCTTGGCCAAATCCACGCCACTGGCCACGACCACGACCACGTCCACGGCCGCATCCTCATCCACGGTCTGATCCACGACCGCGACCTCCACTTTGATTATATGTTACCACATTTGCTTCAGAAAGTGGAGCAGATCCAGTTGGACATGACTCATGATTTTTCATCAAGAGTTCGTTGTTTTGTTCAGCCACGAGTAAACAAGAGATCAAATCACAATACTTTTTAAAGTCTCTTTCACGATATTGTTGTTACAATAACAAATTAGAGGCATGAAATGTAGAGAATATTTTCTCAAGCATTTCTTCATCAATGATTTTTTCTCCACATAAAGTTAATTGGGAGGTAATTTTAAACATTGCTGAATTATAATCACTCACTGTTTTAAAATCCTGGAACCTTAAATGAACCCATTCATAGCGGGCTCTCAGCAAAATCACTATTTTTTGATGTTCATATATGTCTTTCAAATGGTTCCAAAGGACCAGTGGGTCCTTGACAGTGAGGTATTCAATTTTTAAATTCTCATGAAGGTGATGGCGTAAAAATATCATTGCCTTAACCTTTTGTTCAATAGTTGTTTCCTTTCCCGCTTTGATTGTATCACCAAGAACATTAGCAGCAAGATATATCTCGGCATCCAAGACCCAAGACAAATAGTTTTGTCCACTTATGTCCAAAGCCAAAAATTCAAGTTTCACAAGATTTGACATGGCTAGCTATATTATCAAATAAATATAGCTATTTGATGAGATTGTTTTACTCTCTTTTACTTGGTGCTCCAATAGGTGTAAAAACAATTTTGATTGGATCTCTTGGATGAAATGTCCTAGATCCTTATCTTTGTATTTTTCCTAGCGCCTTGCTAGTTTCTTAATATAATTTGCCGTTCTAAAAAAAATATTATCAAATAAATAAGTTAACATTTAATCAGTTTGCAAATTAACACATCAAGCAGTAGAATATTGTGACATTACAAAATTATAAACATGCGCATTAGCAATATGAAGCAAAAACCTAATATAATACACAGGCATTGCACTAAGCATACAAGACAAGAAATAACAATAGTAAAGGAAAACGAGCAATTAAACAAACACAATACAAGTGATACGCAAGAACATGATTAGACACAAAGCAACACTGACCACCAACAAAAACAAAATGTATAATACAAAAACACGTAAATGTGCTATAAAGCAAATACAAATTTATGTTCACATTTACACAAAAATTAACATTTTATATATAAATGAAGATAGCAAATTATATAACAGAAAATACAAAATTAGCTTTATATCATTTATTATAAATCCAAAAGCACAATATTATACACATTCCTGGACAATAAAATAAAAAATTAAGCTAACTATATTTGATTAGATTGTTGCAAGTTGAAACAAAAAAAACATACACATCCACATGCACTATATGAACAAAAAAACATTTTAACCCACATAGTCTTATTAGTATTCATCATTGTCAGTGTATACATTAAGAAATAAAAAAAACACATATTATATACAAATTAAATCAGAACCACAAATAAACATGTAATTAACTAAAACCAACCCATATCACACTAATTGCAAGATGCAGCAAGTGAACATTGATTCATCTAAATACACATACAAATGAAAGTATTAATAGCAATTACACGAATACATATATGATAAAGAAAAGCAAATGAATTTACAAGGTGATGTGTAATATTATGCATCATCCTAAAAGACATATAAAATTGATCAAGTGTCACACAAACACAACATATGCAAATATCACACAGAATGAGATATTAACTAAAAATTACAAATCTTTTAGGGCAAATTAGTTAGAAATGTATCCAACTTGCCACCTTTTGCTAAACTGTGTAGTGTAGTGTACTTTTTTTATGTAAAAATCAATAAACTTTTAAATTTGGAATATTATGTGTAGTGTGTTACCCCTTATACCAGTATCCGGTTACCTTGTTGACATGTACTTTCCATGTCATTTATTTTGCCACGTTGTATTACCAGTCACAAATACTTAATCATAAAACATTGGGACACAAGTGGTCCTCCACATACTGGTCCCCATTTTCCCTAATTACCTGACACACACATAAACCTTAAAATTGGATCTCGACAATTGTACTTCGTTATCAGTGTTAAACCCAAATTGTTTGGTGCAAACGGTACATCAGCTTAAATTATACATGTCCCCACTTTGATTTGTCTTCAATTTTTGTTTTTTAATGTGTTTCAGTTAGGGTTTTTTGTATATATTAATAATTTAATAATTAATAATAATAAATTTGTAAATTTCTTATAGTATGGCACCAGATGATTCATTATTTTTGCTATTTGATGTGCATTTTGATGGTACATTCCTCTTCTCCCCCCCCCCCCCCCCCCTTCAGGTATGAGAATGGTATTGTTTACGAATAGGCTGTTCGTAAGGATAATCCTTTAGACTTAGAACTGTCACTGCTATTTACAAAGAAAAAACAGTACATAATTGTCCTGTTATGAACTTTTTCTTTAACTTGCCTCAGTTGTGAGCTTGATTGGTTTGAAAATCATAGAGAATGATGATGGATTTAGAAAATATGTATGATATGCTAATGACTATGGCGTATTCAAGTTTCTAACACATGGCCCTCAGGACTTATCCTCCTATTTATGTTGGAGATATGTGTTTATTATGGATCTGCAGGATGATGTTAATTCCTAGATGCCAAAAGGTTCAAAAGATGCTAGGTATATGAGTGGTACAAGAGTTAGGTTAGCTGGGATGAGGTATGAAGAGCTTTGGGTAGTTTTGGCTGAGAAGAAAACAGTTATAGGTAGTATATCTATTGATGATGACATATGTGTGACTGGTGTAGTGACAAGGTAAAGGGTTAGTTGACAAGGGTAAAGGGTTAGCTGAGAAGGGTAAGGGGTTAGTTGATAAGGGTAAAGGGATAATGGAATATGAAAGGAAAGCTGGTAGAAACACTGCTAGGACTAGGAATAGTGGTATTGTTATTGGGGAGAATGTAAACCCTACTTTTAGTGAGGATGATGATACTGATAGTGAACGTTGTTATGGAAACAAGGTTTAAGGCTACTGTTAATATGGAAGAAGTTTTTAGGACTTTATGTCAGTTATAAAGTGAATAAACTCTGACAAATCTGTAGATTATTCTGTCTGAGGGCAAGGATAGAGCTTTATATCAATTAGGAAAGAGATAAAAGTGAGGCAAAAAAATCATATCAAAGTACTGGTGGTTCAAGCACCCTAGTGGCTGGATGTTCTAGACCTACTAGGATGTATGATATGGGTGAGACTCTTACTGTCATAGAGCATGAGGAGTATATGGACACATTGATGCATCCGTTGAGAGGTAAAGGTGATGATTTGTTAGATCCCTTTACAATACTTGACAATGATCAAATTAAGGAGAAGTTTCCAACTCATGATGATCAAACACATTGGAAAATGAGAAAACCAAAGGTATGTTTAAATAATTGTAACAGTATAAAAGTTCTTTTAAGTCAAGTTAGAAATCTAACTATGTTCATTACAGGTTGGTGAAAAGTATGTTGATGCTGCTCAATTAAAGAAATGTCTAACCTACTATTCTCTTGCAAATGGGTTTTCCTTGTGGTTCTATAAAAGTTCTAAAGATTCTCTTATTGCAAGATGTGGTAGGAGACCTGAGAAGTTGAAAGACATTGAAAAAGGGAAGCAAAAGAAACAAATCAAATATCCTACCCTTGGTGCAAATGAGGGTTCTAATTGTCCATTCAAATGTTATGGTAGGATGATGCTTACAGAATCATCATTCCAGGTAATATCTTTAAATGAGGAGCATATATGTGTTAGAGATTTTAAGTATGGCAACTTAGTGACCTACAAGTGGATTGCTAAGCATTTTGGACATAAGATAAGGCAAAATCCTGTAATCAAACTACATGAGATAGCTGATTTGGTTTTGAAAAAGTATAAGTGCATAGTGAGCCTATGTCAATGTAGATATGCCAAAACAAAGGCATTGAATGAAGGTGAGAATACTATTCAGGAACATTATGCTATGATTAGGTCATATGGTAAGGAAATATTGGACACAAATGATGTCTCTACAGTCAAGCTAGGTGTTACTGTTAATCCAGATGATAAGACATACTTTGATAGGTTTTACTGTTGTTTCTATGGGTTGAAAAGGGGTTTTCAGTTAGGATGTAGGCCTGTGATTGCATTAGATGGTTGCTTTCTAAAAAAGCCCAATGTTGGTGAAATCATAACTGCAGTTGGTAGGGATGGAAACAATCATATTTATCCAATAGCTTGGGCAATTGTGAATGTTGAAAATAAGGACAACTGGTCATGGTTTTTAGAACTACTAGGTGAAGACATAGACATGCCTATTGGGAATGGGTTGACACTAATTTTAGACCAACATAAGGGATTTATTGAGGCTGTGAAGGATGTGATGCCATTAGCTGAGCACAGACAGTGTGCCAGGCATATATATGAAGGTTTCAGAAAGCAGTATAGTGGAGTAGAATTCAAGGAATTGTTTTGGGCTGCATCAAAAGCTAGTTATCCTCAATTAAAATTATGCAAAAAATTAAAAGAGCAAATCCGGGTGCACATGAATACTTAATAAAAAAAGATCCTAAAACATGGTCTAGAGGTTTCTTTAGGATAGGTAGTAACTGTGAAGTAGTTGAGAATGGGTTTAGTGAGTGCTTTAACTCAGTGCTTGTACTAGTAGGGAATAAGCCTTTGATTACAATGTTGGAATCAATGAGGGTGATTCTGATGGAAAGGTTGAATACAATGAGATAAATTTATGAGAAATGGACTGGAGACATTTGTCCAAACATTCAAAAAAGGTTGGAGCTAAACAAGGATAAACACAGGTATGAAAACTTAATTTTTGTTTATTGATGTTCAATTTGTTAAGTATTTTTCTAATTGTGTTTATATTATTTATAATTTAGATTTTGGCATGTTATTCCTGCTGGAGGGAACCTGTTTGAGGTTAGGAATGGAAGTGAAGCATTCAGAGTTGATGAGCATAACAGAACATGTACATGCAGAATGTGGCAACTTTCAGGTTTGCCATGTCCTCATTCTATTGATGTGCTCTTTAAATTAAACAAGAGGCCTGAAGATTACATCCCAACTTGTTTTAGAAAAGAAGCCTATTTTAAAGCATACCATCAATACATGACTCCTGTTGGTGGGATGACCTTTTGGCCAGATAGTAGTATGTATTCTACTGTCCTACCTCCAAAACCAAGAACAATGCCAGGCAGGCCTAGGAAACAAAGAATAAGAGCCCCTCATGAAAAACAATTTCCAAATAGAGTTTCTAGGGCTGGTGTTGAAATGACATGTCAAAACTACTTTGAAAAGGGTCACAACAAATCCTCTTGTACAAAGCCCACAGTTATTCCACCCACAAAACAACCAGCTAAGAGAGGTAGACCTAAGAAGAATGTAGTAACTGTGGAGGATGGTGGTGATTATACCTTTGATATGGGTTCAGCTGGGGTTGAAGCTGAGACAAATGTGGGTGCAAGGGGTGCTGAAGGTGAACCAAGTGTAACAACAACAATGGGTGAAGGTGAACTAAGTGTAACAACAGCAAGGGGTACATCTTCAAACTTGGCTGAATTTGTTAGTGTCAGATGTGAGGGAGCAACAAGTGTAACAACAGCAAGGGGTAGAGGTGGTGTAAGAAGGGGAACAAGTGGAAGTATGTCAACTGCAAGAGAAAGGGGAAGGGGTAGGGGTAGACAGACTCTAGGTTAAAAAATATGGTAGATTGGTAACATGGGTTAGGAATTGAAGTGAGATACAAAAGGAGCCTAATGAGCAGCCTACACCAGCAACTCAACAGTCACAAGTTGGAACCCAACAAACAGCTGAAGATGGAAGACAGGATCAAGCTAGCCAGAATCTTAGACCAAGAAGTGAAAGGATCATGAAGAAGAGGCTATCAAGTTCCATTGATGGATCTGGTTCATCAAATACCAATCCTCATGCTTTGGACTAAATGTAATCAATCAGTACTTTAAGACCTGTGCACATTTTGTATGTCTTTATATTGTGCACATGTTCACCAAACTCTTTATGGTATGTTTATGTTCTTTATGTTTAGTTAGATGAATTGGTAATTGGTCATGTGTAACCAATTACCAATGAAGTGCTGCTATTTAAAGCCACTTCCATTGCCCTTTTTTGTTCATGTTTGGGCAGTCTCATGTAACTATGTAACTACCTTGAAATTTACTTCTTTAGAATGTTCCCCAATTATTATGCATTGTTTTGTCCATTATATGTTAGGTCAGTTTCACATGAAATAACATTATCTGCAACATAAACCAACAAGATAACAAATGAAACAAAAAAGAGTAAATTGCATAAATCGTCCTTAAAGTTTGGTCAAATTGCATGTTTCGTCCCAAACGTTATGAAAGTGCAAGGATCGTCCCTGTGGGAAACCTTTGGTGCAAGTATCGTCCCTGTGGGGAAACCTTTGGGCAAACCTTTGGTGCAAGTATCGTCCCTGCAAGGATGATACTTGCACCAAAGGTTTCCCACAGGGACGATCCTTGCACTTTCGTAACGTTTGGGACGAAACATGCAATTTGGCCAAACTTTAAGGACGATTTATGCAATTTACTCAACAAAAAAACAAAAGCAAACAAGAACAAGGACAAACATATAGATAGGAAACAGGTCTTAAGGTTACATAAATCAAGTGACACAAGTAGCAAATACAACACAAAAGACATTCAAACAACAAAGATCCAAACAATACAAAAATAAGACATTAAACATAAAAAAAGTCATTAAAACAACATCAACAAGCAACAAAAACTTCAGACTTTTATTTTCCCCTTTCCTTTGTATGCATAGCTCCTCTTACCCATCTTTTGGACAATGTCATCCCATGTCTTAAGATTGGCAAGTCCAAGCACAACTCCTGAGATTGGTTTAGGGCTTTTGATGATGGTTTTTTAACTGGCAGCCTTTCCAACTGGAACATACTTTTCAATACTAATTCATATATAAAGGGGGGGAGTGGTATGCCTTTGCTGATGTTTCTGTAGTGGTTGTTCTTGATTTTTGGTTTCATTGTCACTACCTATTCATATCTGATCATCTGGGAACTCATCAAAGCCAAGTAATCTCTTTGGTCTCTTTATTCGGGCTACAAAAGTTATGTATCCTAAAATATTCATCCAAAACAACATATCCATAACCAAGTAAGACAACTCTGTAAAGACAAGGCCCTATACTTTAGAATCTTTGCAAACATGGGAGTAACCTCAGGCCTAGCCTTTCACTGACACCAAAGGTGAAGCTTTCTCTTTGATGAACCCTCATTGAGCCTTCCAAGCACTCTTTTCCTTCTGATTGATTATCACTAATAGCCTCAATGGAGCTACTTATGACAATTATCTCTGCCATATTCAAACATAACTTAACTTATCATCTACAAATCAAAAGTGTTCCATAAAACATGTAACAAATCAATGACCAAACTGTTTGACCATTGTCATAATTTAACACAGAAATGCCCAAACAAAAGTGAGTAAAATAAAACTGAAATACACACCTTTAACTTTTCCCATCTTTGTTGATCAACTTCTGAATCTGCTATGATTGGAATTAGGGTTTCCAAATAATAAAAGGTGAGTAATGAAACTATAAAGGTGGGTGAGTTTTATAAGTGCAATGGGTATTTTGGGTAATAAAAAGGCCAGACTGTTACAACCAAATAGTCGGGTGGTATCCCTTCCTATTAGTGCCCCTATTACAAATTCTCAACAAACTATATTTATTTGGATAACAAAATCTTACGTGATATATAAAACAGTATATATCCATCTAACAAAACAATTTTTTAATTACAACAAAACCTACACCAATACAATTACATTATAAATCAGAAGATGGTTTACCAAAGTTAGGAACAAAAACACAAACACAAACGACTAACATAGCCTATCATACCCTTTGAGTTTGACTTTACCAAAAGTCAAATTCAGCCTTCAAATCCTTTACCATTTGCTGATTGAGTGAGTAGTTGAATACCCTTGCTTAGAAATCCTCCATAACACCACACACTTTAGATCTGCTTTAGAGCATTGTTCTCCTCATGCAAATTAAACCCAACTGTTTGTAATAATCACCAAGAATTCTAGATCGCTAGAAGACCCATACACACATATATTTTTTTTCCTTTGTTTCGAATAGGGGCATCCTTTGAACCTTCTACTTTAGATTATCGAATTGTCCCCAGCTGTTTGAACGGGATTGGTGTAGGAGGGTCACAGTTTTTTCCCCCCCCCCCCACCCCCCCCCACAATGGATCCTTGTGAATTACAAACCTTGGTTCCTGCTGGTACCACCGGCGGTATGAGGTAGAATAAATGAACCCATTGCGAGTGTTAGGGTTTGATAAAAATGAAGAAGGCAGGGATATTGATTAGGGTTGGTTAAGAGAGGCAGTTGTGTGCTATCAAATGGTGGGGTAATAACCCTAAAGTATAAAGGAAAAGGCAAAAATAATAATTAAACACATGGCGCCTACGTGGACATGAAACCTGTTACACATATGCATTACCGGTTTCACTACACATAATATTCCAAATTTAAAAGTTTATTGATTTTTACACAAAAAAATACACTACACAGTTTAGCAAAAGGTGACAAGTTGGATACATTTCTAACTAATTTGCCCAATCTTTTATCGTATAGAAAACGAAACAAAGTCAGACAATCATAACCTGCTGCAATTTTTAAGATAGACAAAACTCATCAAACGAACACACATTGTATACCGTATTAACAAATTAATGGACATCAAGACATACCGATCAAAACCAAAGATTGCAGTTTGAGACTATCGTGCTGATAACGTGTTCGAAATAATGATTAATCAACAAGTATAAGCTTAGAACTTAAAAGAAAAGAAAGATCATGGAATACATTTTCATTGATATGTCAAAGTACAAAGATGAGCCTCAATTTATAGGCATCTCATATGCTAAACATTGAATACAATCATAATAAAGGGCAATCTAAAAGATATATCAGTTACAACAAGGGGGTTAAGGTATGTGGATAGCCACATTAATAAATATTCATAACAGAGATTAGTTTGTATTTGCAACTTAATTATCTCTAAAACATATAATCCTTATTCAAAAATTATTATCCTCGGATAAAAAAACATACATTTTAAAAAATACTCGTCAACCAATTAAATGGCATTTTATCACTAAACTTTTATTCAATTGGTTAACATAAAAAAGTACAATTATTTTAGGGTATCCCAAGGCACATAATAACTTTGAGACGTAACGACTAATTCGTTTTGACAATTTTTTTTAAGGCGGGGTGCCTCTGAATAGTTCGAGACTCGCTCACTTGAATACAAACTAGGCCCTCTAATAAGTATTCTTTTAATCTAATATTAGTTCAACTTTGATTTTAAATTCTTATCAAGTATTACATGACACAAACAAAATATTTAATGTTAAAATTGAAAAACAAAGATTTCAAAAGTCAAAACTGGATATTTAATATGAGACGGAGGTAGGATTACCTTGGCAATTGTGTTTATTTTTTCACGAACTCCTACACATAATTTACGGAAACAGTCTTTATGGTTATCGGTATATCGCAAAGTTAGTCTTTAATGACTAACTTTGAGGTGGAACGCTAACTCAAATATTATTTCTGTAAAAAAATTCAGAAACAATTTACGAAAATAGTCCTTGGGATTATCGGTCCTTTGCAAAGTTAGTCTTTAGTGACTAACTATACGAAAATAGTCATTGGTTATCGTTCCGTTGCAAAGTTAGTCATTAACGTAAACCTCACGCTTCGCAGCGAAACGCGGATGAAAAACCTCATTTATAAAAATAACAGGTACTTTCATGAACGACTAATTCAATTTGTACAAATTAAATTAAATAAAAGGTTGTGTCTAACAACAAAATCGCTGTTAAAGTTTCTCTGCCCCTCAAACTCAGGGGTCCCAGGTTCTAGTCCTGGCAGCGGTAATTATAAATATACTCATTTCTCGTACAAAACGTAGTCGTTTCAACAAAAT
>BQNB010083997.1:17286-28880 GCA_026074375.1 Tanacetum coccineum
AAGAATTTCGATCCAGTTTGAGCGTACGGCCTCCTCCCGCTCCAACTGCGGGGGCGTATTAGTTGGCATACATTTTATTGGTCTCTTTCCAAAATTAGGCTTCTTATGTTTAGAATGCTTAGTCATAATTAGCTGTAAATTTAATATGATGAGTTGTCTTGGGATCTTAGCCTTATCTCTGTAAAACTATATAAGTCGATTGTTTTGTGAGGTTAATCAAGGAATCAAATTAACCCTTTCAATATAATTATGTTTTATGTTTGTTTTGTATAGAAACTCTTGAACTTCATAACTACTACTAGTATTTAAAAAAAAAAAATTCAATTACACAAGATTAATTTTGCTATTTGATTTGTATGATTAATTTTGTATCACACCTAAACATATAAGATCATTACTTGATTGTTCTTCATGACAATTTGTCATCGGCGCCAATAAAATATACGTACATATATTGTTGTACTCAATATAAAATAGAAAACTGCATTATTTGGGTAATTTAACTAAGATGATTATTATTACTGGTTATTTTGGCCTTGATTATTATATGTGTGGATTTGCTTTTGAGTTGACATGTGTAGATTTGCATTCGTACCTTATTAGAAATAGAGAACATAGTGTAGATTTGCTTAATATTTTACTTTGGTTATATTAATACTTCATGCAACTATTTAGACGTGAACCGTAACATGCTTTGTAATTTATAATCTGTATTCTTTCTTTTGCTATAGAATCTTGTTTTTACGACAGAATTGGGTTTTTATATATACGATTAGCATATCAATGCATGTCAATGGTGTTTATATGTTTTGCTTGTGAATATTTTCGTACCTACATGATATCGTTCACTAGCATAGTATACTAGTATATTAGTTTTTTACTGTTCTCATTCGATATTGTTACCGCAAGTTTATAGGTTATTATTATTTTTATATATTGCATGATTATTGTAGTGTGTTTATTGGTTAATTATAATATGCCATGATTTCTATATTAAAGAAATAAATAAAACAAAACTGTTAGAGGTTTAGATAAAGAAGATGATAAGTAGAGTTATGTATGATTTCATGGCATTTATAGATGAGTTACGACTTTTGGCTTTGTTTAATGCTTGTGTGCGACGTTGTTTTATTTGTCGTCTAATAATCAGTTGTTTATATATATAAAAAAAACATGCGCTTTTAGATTATTTTTTTTGGTTTGAAAACTTCAATAAAAAAATTGTGTCACTGATTCATGGCTATATGGAAATCTTATGCGGTAGAATTATTTTGTTTGTGCCAAGGATATCTAGCAATACTTACCTATAAGTATCATGATAGTGAGTTATTGATATTGTGATGACTATATAACATAGTGTTTGCTAAAGACTTTCCTTAAGGTATTGAAGATAAAATTTTGTTTTGTCTCGTCAAGAAATTTTATGATCACATGTCATGTGCAGTTTATATGCAAACTGAGTAGAATTTTCTTTATGAGATTGTATGCATTTCTCGAAGCCTTTGTCTGTTTGTTTGGTAGCTATTGGTTTGATAAGAAAAAATAAAATAAAATATACTCCATAAGTTAGAGGGATTATACAGTGTGTTAAGCAAATTTATTAACTTCAATGTTATAACGATGTTTCTTGTTCGATAATGTTATTGACTAATGTGAATATTATATCATAGTATGTGCAAGCTATTAAAAAGAAATTTTTATATAAAAAGTGAAATTGAAGCACAAGTGGTGATAAACTACAAGTTTATGAGCCAAGATTATTGTAGTAATTGACATGACAGGTTGGACCATTCCGCGTCAATGATGATGTGAAAAATATGAAAGAACCATGAGTTTCTTTAAGGATGATTTTTATTATTGTTCTCGATGGAAGTTAAGTATTTAGAGGTATATCCATTGGCCCGTCCCTTCATCTTTCACACCTATTCTACGCGGATGACGCTATTTTCTTAGGTCATTGGAGTAATTCTAATATTGACACTTAAAGTTCTGAAGAGTTTTAGATTTGTTTTTTATCGTGCTTATCGGGCTGCACATTAATATGACAAAAAGCAAAATCATGGGTATTTCGATGTCTATGAATAGTTATCAGCCATCTTCTAAGATTGGGAGTGCGCGTCGCTTAAAACCACCGTTTTCTTATTTTAATGGTCGAATACTTGGTATCTCATGTCCTCGAAACAGGTCTTGGGATGAGATTATGGATAAACTTGCTGCTCGTTTATCCAAATGGAAGATGAAGACTTTATCTATTAGAGGTAGACTAACCCTTCTTAAATCGGTTTTAGGCTCGATGCCCTATTTATCACTTGTCAATTGTGTAAAGCACCTCAAAGTCCTTCAAAGATGGAATCCATTCGTTGTCGTTTTTTTCAATGGTAAGAGAATAAAGTAGAAGCAAATATAGATCAAGTGGACCAGAAGTTTTGGCATCCAAAGAGAAAGTAGGTTTAGGACTGTCAAGTCCTTTACGCGTTAGAATAGAGCTCTTAAGTTCAAAGTGGGTGTGGCGTATTATCGTAGAAACAAGGATCGTCATTATGAGCAAAGGTCATCAAAGGGATCCATGGTGAAGATGATATAGCTCGACATACAGTTAATAATTACCATCCATCCATTTGGTTGGATATCGTTCGTGAAGTGAAGAAATTGAAGAGTTTGTGCATCGATCCTACTATCTCTTATTCCACAAAAATATGGGATAATGGGTTTTGGTACTTTGTTTTGGGAGGATGTGTGGCGAGGATAAACAAACCTTAAATCTCTTTCTCCCTAGAAAATTTTCCTTGGAGTCAAGAAATCCATTACAGTCACGGCAAAAATCATCTAGTTGTCTCAAGAGACTCATGGTCCTCTTTTCGTAGAGTTGTTAGAGGAGGTGTCGAACAAGCTCAACTTTCCCAGCTGATCACGAACTTGGAAGGCGTTACGCTTGGTGACATGAGGGACAGGTGGGTTTGGTCTATGGATGGCACATGTGAGTTTTCCGTTGCTTCTGTTAGAAGGATGATTGATGATCGTTTATTACCAGATATTTCGTCTAAAACTAAATGGGTCAATATGGTTCCCATTAAAATTAACATTCAGTGCATGGAAAGTTAGATGAGACGGTCTTTTCCCACAGATATTGAACTCTCTAAAAAACGTGGAAATGGATAATGAAGTCTATCTCATGTCCTTTATATGATAATGCGGTGGAATCATCGAGCCATATCTTCTTTGCTTGCCACATAGCTAGAGAGTTGTTTCGAAAGATCACTCGGTGGTGGGATATTAATTTTTTGGAGGTTTCCTCGCACGAGGAGTGGACGGATTGGCTTTCAAATCTTCGTCTTCTTTCTAAGCACAAAAAGCTTCTCGAAGGAGTTTGCTACGTTATGTGGTGGCATATTTGGAATTTTCTCAAAAAGAGTGTTTTTGGTGCATCTATTCCTTCGAATGCTGCTATTTTCGAGGATATTGTGGCTTCTTCTTTTCATTGGTGTAAACATAGATGTAAGGCTTCTTTTAGTTGGTTAGATTGGCTTAAAAACCCTATTCTTATTACCCTTTAATTTCTAGCTTCTTGCTAGTTTCTTTTATAAAATTCCGCCGTTAAAAAAATACAAATAAGGAGTTCATTCCTTCAAATTTTGGAAAAGATGAAAAGGGCATGTATGTAGGCCTATACATGTGCCATGTGGATCATTTTGACTTTTAAAATCGATGCATCGTCAAAATGATCATCAAATACGCAACTTAAAACTGGCGTGATTAGTGGCTCGATGTGAGCATGGTTTTCCAAATAAAATTATTGAGAATGGTGGTGAATACTTCCAAGTATTGGGCGATTATTGGAATAAGTGTTGAACTTAAAGGTAGCCCATGTTCATACGCGAATTGCTTTTGTTGAAACGTTTATAAAACGTCTTCAGTTGATTGCAAAGCCAATAATTATGAGAACAAAAGTTTTCGTTTATGGGGCATGTTATAACATATAAATTCGCATCTTGCCAACAATTTATAATTAATCCTCCCTGTTATAATGGTTTTTGGTCACAAACCATATAGTTCCCATGTGAGATATTGTAAATGTGCGATATATATCATAGTAAATCCACCACAAACGTACAAAATGGAATGTTGAGATTGATAATTCATTCAGGGGGAGAATGAGCAGCGAGGAATTTGGAATGAATTAAGATAATATAAATGTTGATCCTCACAATAATGAATATGAACTTGAAGTTCAAGGGACAATTTATATTCCAGATCTAGTAATTGCCAAACAAGTTAAGTGACCTAAATGAAGTGACTAGATCATATATACGCTGCTAATGCTCCAATTACAATGTTTGTCCCGGTAGTAAGAACCATAAAATGGTAGTGAGTCTATGGCACGTATGCAACGTGATAGACTAATCGATTCCAATTAAAATCCTCGAATGAATGGATAAAATGGAGCAAGAAAGTTAAGATGGTCGAATCGAGGTAATAAAGACCCCATAACACTCAAAGAGACACTAGACATGAAGGTAATTGAAAAACCCCGGGTACGTGAAAAAACAATGAGATCTCAATAAAAGATATAATACGATGTCTAGTAGAGTATGGAATCGAAAAGTAATGAATCGATGTCGATAGTATTATATAAGATAAGGCCCATGGTAATGATTATGTAAATAAATAAATAGCGCTATAATCATGGTGAGAATCAGGAAAGAATACCTGCAAGAAGTGAGAATGTTTAAATGAGTGGCCAAAAGATGTAAAGACGCGAAGAAAATCATGAAAGATTGAAGTCTCTTGTGACGAGACATGGTTATAAGGAGACATGTTCTCATGTGGTGGATCAAATAATGCATTAATATTTATAAGTCTGGCAAAATAATAAGTAATTGATATGCGTCTAAAAGATAAATGAATAGAGCTCATGTGTGTTGAGATTTTATTACAAGATATAAAATGCATGAAGCATGCTCATGAATTCTAATGCTTAAAGCGTATAAGAAAAGTTTTCGAGAACACTACTTGATTGTATTGAATTAATTATGTTTTGGGCATATGTGTTATAATCACATTGGTGTGTAGTATTGTGCCAAATAAATAATTATGTTTGCCTATAAAACTTTATAAAGAGATATTGATTTTATGATTGTGAAGGTGACTAAATGCATAGAAGTCAAATTTGAAACAAAAAGACACAGTTTGTCTTAGCTTATGAATTGAACAATGATTATATTTGCCCATGCATGCTTATAAAAGGATATGAACATTAACATTTCATAATTGTTGTGTATGTTGATGATTTGAATATAATCAGAACCCTACAAAGGCAGTTGAATGCTTAAAGAAAGAATTTGAGATGAAAGACATTGGAAAAACAATTTTTGTTCCAGATTACAAATTAAACATCTAAAGAGGAATCCTTAATCACCAAAATGCATACATAGAGAAGTTGCTAAAAAGATTTTATATGGACAAATCCCATCCATTGAGCACCCGAATGGTTGTAAGGACCCTAGATGTTGAAAAGGACCCTTTTCGGCCTCTAAATGGCGACGAGGAAATTCTTGGTCCAGATTTACCTTATTTATGTGTATCTCATTGGGGGCGGAAAACGAATCGACATCTCGATGTGATACAGCCTTTTCGATTTTAGTTGGGAAAGAACTACATTGTTATTTCTTGCGAGTCATACACGGCCTGATATATCATTTTCGTTTAAATTATTGGCAAGATATAGCTCGTGCCCAGCAAAGAGACATTGGAATGAGCTTAGTCAAAGATTACTTTTGCCAATCTTGAGTCGGTTGGTAGGAGCAACTAAAGCGTCATCCAATGCAATCTGTTCAGCTCTTGTGGTGTCCATGGTTCTGCTTAAGAAAGAATTAATACTGTTTATATATATAACCAAGTTTATATATAATTATATAGACCTTTTATGTGAACACTTTATGTTTTATCATGATGTGAAAATTTTCCATTAAGGGGGAGTTTTAGAACACTCAATGACATTTTTTCGCACTTGTAAAGATCTTATTCCTCTGAATGGCAACTTAGATAGACTTATATTTTTAAGGGATTAAGGCAACTTTTTTGACAATTTAGGAATCGTGATCATTAGATATCCTAAGACGTATTTTAGTTAACCTTGAGTTAACCTTTTTTAAGCCTATGTTTACTCAATTAGATAGCATAATTAACCAATTTTAATCACCTTCTAAGTTTAAATTTTTAACTTAATTTGGCCTTCAAATTGTGAATTTTGATCTTAAGTGATTTTGGTCTAAGTCTGTTAGATCAGTTTCTTAAAGATTTCACTAGATCAGGTCCTTAATGAGAACATCTAGATCGGGTCTTTAAACAAATCTATTAGATCGAGTCCTTGATGCTTGAGCTAGATCGGGTCCTTGAGAATAACCTAGATCTATCCCTCAAATGTTATAACTAGTATCGGTTTCAAAGTTCAAAATTACTAGATCCAGTTCTCAAAAGGACCATGATAGTGTCGTTTACCAAAGGAATTGACTGGAATCGGTTCCCAAAGGACAAAACTACGGGTTTCAAAGTATTTGACTAGTTTGGTTCCTAAAGAACAGAACTAGTTCTGGTCTTAAAGGATTTGACTAGATCGGTTCCCAAAGGGCCAGGATTAGATCGGTTTCCAAAGAGAGATGACTAGTTCGGGTTTCACATGTTATAACTAGATCGGTTCCTAAAGGGATACGATTAGATCAGTTCCCAAAGGACACCGACTAGATCGGGTTCTCTCATGAAAATTCATAAGCATGATTTAATGCACACTCACAATGTTATTTTAGCACACTCATCATAAGGATAACTTTTAGTCACATTAACAACAACATTTAAGCCACAAAAATCATTAAGAACGAACAAAAGGCGAGCACTTCTACACATGTTAGCACATATATTCAAGATACTACAACCAAGGGAAGTTTTTATGGTTCATTAACATTTACGGATGAGAATACACTAGTCTTAGCACAAAAACCACAAACTTTTTACAATATTTCATATTATCCCTAATTTTCGCACCTAAACATAGCAATAACACATTCATATGAATCCCAAACAAAAAACTGCTTTAGATAAGAGACCTACACTCCAAGGCAAGCAATACCCCTCATTCAATTTAGGTTTTTTATGCAAATTTTTGATTTTGACAAGACCCTAAATAGACTTTAAGGGTTTTTTTGAGACAAGCCGCATATAATAAGCGAAGAAATAGCGTGGAGGGGGGGGTGTTGGAGGACTGTGTGAGGGGGTACAATGGGAGGTAGGAAGGGGGGGGTGGAGATGTACTGATGGGCGGCGCCACATGATTACATATCCAACATTCAACATATATACTAAGCGCCGACGGAAACACAACACTCACTAGAATTACTGAGAGAACATACGTAGATGATGAGCACACTAACGAGTGAATGGTGAGGAATTGTATGGAAAAAAATAATGTTTATGTGTGTGTTTGTACGGATTGACGAGTGGTTGGGTGGTGTAATGAAACAATTTTCATTTTGTACACATTTAACCCCTCAAGTTACTTAACCCTTTAAATTCACACTTATAAGATTTATTAGGCAGATAAAGTTTAACATATGGCATACTTAGTCCCTAATGTTTTAACTAAAGTACCTAAAAACTTATATTTGCACAATTACTCCCTAAAGGCAAAAACACATAACATATAAGGCACACGAAAGCTAAGCTCAATTATGTTTCCTTAACAAATGATATTCCGTTATTGTTTAAAAACCTTTTTCCATTGAAACTCATTATTATTATGAAGAAGATATTTGACATTTTCTCCCCCTCAAGCAGTGACCCGTTTTCTATTTAAAGAGCTGTAGTCGTTGTTTGAGTGGACAAATATCTTATGAAAAAACATTTTCTGATGAAGCAATGTTATATCTCTGAAAAACAAACATCAAAATAAGATTTCTCTTATTTGAACACATAAGCGCACTGACACGTACACTTATGGAAATATAGAAAGCACAGGTTGTGTTGCAAAGTAAACACAAGCCTTTGCATGGTCATAAAGTAGACCATGCCCGAGAATAAATTCCCGTTGAGAGGTCAAGTTTCCTTTTTGACAGAATACTTGCCTTTAAGATGATGACCGGGTTGCTATCTGAAATAATAGCAAGCCATTTGGCATGTTTTGAAAACATTTGGAACTTCTGCTCGAACTTCATTTACAGCCTCGTATCATTATTGAATGACATTTCTAAGACCATAAATGTTATCGATTTTCAGAAGACATGCCATTTTTATCTCTTTTTATATTTTTCTTATTTTTTTTAATTTTTTCTTTGGTTTTATGAATTTTATATTTTGTTTTTATAAAATTTTTCTAAAAACGAAAAATCTTTTTAGTTTTTATAGTGTGTAATATATATACATATTATATAGGATATTTGAATAGGTACCACCACTATTCATCAGCTTCATCTGCCAACTGTTTTAGTGTCTCAGGCGTAAAACTTCGCATTCCCAGCTTGTTGATAAGAAATTCAATTCTTTCTCTGCATAGGGCTTTAGTGAAGATTTCCGCTAGTTGATCTTCCCTTTCCTAATTACTAACGTTAGGATCTACTCGAATGAGGATGTGTTCGAGCATGCATGTCTATTTCGTCGTTACGGCCATGTATGCATGTCTTAGCTGCCTTGTTTGACGACAACCTTTGGTAAAAGTTAGAAGGTTCCTACCTTATATTACTCTAGTAGTCCTTGTCTTTAGCTTTTTGGAGGTAGGAGTTGTAACACCCCCAAAAATCACTTACAACGCAGCGGAATACCAAATGGGGTGTTACTTCGTAATACACAACAATAGATACAAGAGAACGACCTCTAGGTGTCGTTTGAATAATAACATTTGTTGATTCAATAAAAATCTGAATTTAATAATACATTTGTCCCATAATTTGCATCACAATGAAAAGCTTGAATGTAAAGACTCCAATGCACATCAAATAGTCCAAGCATCTAATTCACCTGAGAAAAACATGCTTAAAAGTGTCAACATTAAAGTTGGTGAGTTCATAGATTAGTTTAAATATAAATGTAATCCACTGTATATCACAGTACTATGTAAAAATCCCAAAGATTTATAAAGAATGCATAACACATTTTATGTCATCAAAAGTACCAATCTTATCCCAAAGATTTATAAAGAATGCATAACACATTTTATGAACAAAATTGAGTCACTATATAAATTCCGTGACATTTCCCGCACTATATAAATTCCGTGCCCGCACTATACAAATTTCGTGCCATGTTGGGGAGGCCCGAAGGTCCCAACGATATAATCCGACATGTTATAACGTTCGTTCCCAGTGATTGCTAGTCACCCGAACGGGGGTTGTCAATCCCGAATAGATCTATAATGTTCGTTTACCAAGTGATCGCTAATCACCCGAACAGGGATCCACACCCGAATAGATCTATTTCATAACATTCGCGCTCACCCTCCAAGTGATTTACAGTTCATGACGCTGTGACGTAGACTTGTATGTACCCTAATTTGGGCAGTGATACAATTACTTGCGTATATATACTCCCGTTACCGGTGTCCCCTCCAAGAACACCCGGGCAGTAATGTAAAAATATGTACTCCCGTTACCGGTGTCCCCTCCAAGAACACCCGGGCAGTAATGTAAAAATATGTACTCTCGTTACCGGTGTCCCCTCCAAGAACACCCGGGCAGTAATTTTATTGTTGTGACCAAAAATGAAGTCAAATAATGTATCCCATAGCGAGCTATGCAAATAAGTAATGGTAAAACCAATTTGTAAACATCCTGTAAATGCCATTTGTAAACAAGCATGTTCTCACCCCAAATATATGTTAAAAACAGTAAAACATGGGGCTATAAACTCACAAAATCCTTTAAAACAATCGCATTGTTATAAGATAACCAAATATAAGGTTTTGGTAGAACAGCTTGTATCCCCTCGCGGGTTATATAAACATTCTAAATATTATTGAAAAGCGAGGCTATGAACTCACATTGATTAAAGACCACGATCAATTAATCCAATTAAATCACAACTGAATCTGCAACGATCTCGACCACGACCTATAATTATGTCGTTCGATTATAATACACGTACTAAATATGATCAACGATGCGTACATCGTTACCACGAAATCATACATATTTTTATATGTATACATACATGTTTACATGTGATGAGAAATCCACTTGCGCGTCTTTAAACCTTAACCCTTAGTATATTTTATGTATATATACTATTTTCTGTCCAATATAACTTATCTCTAATATTTAAAGAAAGTTACTATTTTTAGACCTTCCGTTTTTAGATCCGAATAATGATCTTAAATAATTAATTGAAATAATATATTAACCGACATTTAGTTTTTGACCCGCTATATCTCAACTTTTAAAGCAGACAATCCTCGCGGTAAAGTAAAACGTCATTACGAACAACTTTCGTGTTTCGCCGGAAGGCTGAAACGGGCTCGAAAGTGCTCAAATCGTTTAATTAATAATCTGTCAGGTTTAATATATATTAAAATAACTTATTTTCTATTAAAGTGTATATTCCGATTTAGATCCAGTTTCTTCGTTATTGGGAGTTAGAAGTCCCGTTTTATGTCTAAACGTCCGTCAAAATATAATTTGTTATATTTTATAAACCAAAGTCTAACTCATCAAAGTCTCGAATTCCGAATCCCACGTTTATTTTCTGATTTAAATTACTCATTATATAAAGTAGGGATGAGCACGGTACCGGTCCCGTACCGGTACCGTACCGAATTAGTGGTACCGATTTTTTCCCGAGGATAAATTAGTGGTACCGGTACCGTACCGAACGGGATTCGGGTACCGGTACCGGTACCGGTACGGTACCGATACCGGGAAATCGATGGTTTTTCCCCTTTTTTTGGGTAATTTCCCGATTTGGTACCGGTCCCGTACCGAATTAGTGGTCCCGATTTTTTTTTTACTCGAATCATGGTACCGGTCCCGTACCGTATACCGGGATTCGGTACCGTTTCGGTACGGAACCGGTACGGTTCCGGTTCGGTACCGAGATTCGGGTCTATATGCTCATCCCTAATATAAAGGCACTAAAGTCCATTTTTAGTCCAATTCTTGTCTCAAATATGACTAATATCACTTATACATTAATATCAGTCCCGTTTTAATATTCATATCGTATTTTACTTAGACGCGCAATTTATAATATTTTTCATCACATTTTATATAAATCGATTAAATGAAACAATTTATATATTTTCGTGTTAACCAAACTCACTTTATTTCGGTGACAACACACTCAAACGCGACGCACCCCGGCTGTTTTCGCAGCCAAACCCAACAGCCCCCGGCTGTTAAACCAAACAAACCAAACACCCCCGGCTGTCCCGAGCCTAGCCCGACACCCCGGCTGTCCCCGGCCGTTCCCACAGCCAAGACCCGACCTAAACCCATAAACAAACACCCCCGGTACATCATTATAAACCAAACCCGATAACCCAACCCTCCCCGGCTGACCCCGCTGTCAAACCCGACGCAAACCAAACACACCCTTGTCGGGGTGTTATAAGACAACCC
>BQNB010083998.1:9143-28879 GCA_026074375.1 Tanacetum coccineum
ACTCTGTTTGCTCAACAAGCAGAGCAAGAGCTTCTTCATATTACGCGAGATTTTTATTCTTGCAAGCAGGAAGAAGGGCAGTCTGTCAGCTCTTACGTTTTAAAAATGAA
Organism: Tanacetum coccineum; assembly: GCA_026074375.1. Taxonomy (NCBI): domain Eukaryota; kingdom Viridiplantae; phylum Streptophyta; class Magnoliopsida; order Asterales; family Asteraceae; genus Tanacetum; species Tanacetum coccineum. The sequence continues at coordinate 9,254 of BQNB010083998.1, forward strand.
GAGCTATATAGACAATCTAGAGCGTTTAGGCACCCCGTAACACTTGGCCTTATAGTGAGTCTGATTTTAATCGGTCTACGTAAGGAATTTGTCGGGTTTATGCATAATTATAATATGCACAGCCTGGGGAAGACAGTTAATGAGTTGCATGCTATGCTAAAGCTCCATGAGCAAACTCTGCCCAAAAACAACGCACCTGCTCTTCATGCTATTCGAGCTGGTAAGGTCCAGAAAGGGAACAATAAGCACAAGAAACAACAACCCCAATTGGCTGCTAGGGGACAAAATCAAGGGAAGGGGAAAAATTAGCTCACTTATGCTCCCAAGCCTAAGATTCCCCCTCCACCCAAGAGGAAAGATCCCGCTAAGGACTCTGTCTGTCATCAATGCGGTGATACAGGGCACTGGAAGAGGAACTGTCCTCAGTATTTAGCCGAGTTGCTGAAGAACAAAAAGCTATCTCAGGGAGCTAGCGGTTTAGGTATCTTCACAATAAAACTCTATACTTTTTCTAATAAATCTTGGGTTTATGATACTGGTTGTGGCACTCACATCTGTAATACAACTCAGGGTTTAAGTGCACACATTTGTAATACAACTCAGGGTTTAAGTGCAAGTAGGAAACTGAAGCCAGGCGCTTTAAGCTTGTACGTGGAAATGGTTAGCGTGCAGAAGTTGAAGCAATTGGATCCTATCATTTATCTCTCCCTAGCGGATTAGTTATTGTTTTGAACAATTGTCATTATGCTCCCTCTATTTCTAGAGGGATTATCTCAGTTTCCTGTTTGTACGATGATAGTTATGTTAACCGCTTCGTGGATAATTCAATTCAAGTTTCTAGGAATAACATGGTTTATTTTAGTGTTGTCCTACGGGATGGTATTTTTGAAATTGATTTGTCTGATTCTTATACAAATGTTAGTTCTATATATGCTTTAAGCAACAAAAGATCCAAGTCTAACTTGGACTCTGCTCTTTTGTGGCATTGTCGTCTTGGACACATTAACAAGAAACGCATTAAGAAGTTGCAACATAATGGACTTCTCACTTCTCAATTCAATTGACCTTAGGGCTTTTGAAAAATGCATCCCTTGTATGTATGGAAAGATGACAAGAAAACCTTACACACATCAAGTGGAAAGGGCCAAAGATCTACTTGGACTAATACACACCGATGTATGTGGCCCATTCAAGATCGTGTCAAGACAAAGAGCAAGCTACTTCGTCACTTTCACTGGCGACTTTAGTCGTTATGGTTATGTTTACTTGTTAAAGCATAAACATGAAGTGTTTGAAACTTTTAAAGTATTTCAAAAGGAAGTAGAAAATCAACTCGGTAAGACCATAAAATCGCTACGTTTTGATCGTAGGGGCGAGTATATGAGTCAAGAGTTTTTGGATCATCTAAAGGATCATGGGATTATCGCCCATCGTACTCCTCCTTATACGCCACAACACAATGGTATGTCAGAAAGGAGAAATAGAACCCTACTAGATATGGTTCGATCCATGATGAGTCAAATAACTCTTCCAAAGTCCTTTTGGGATTATACCCTTGAGACTGCTACACACATTCTCAATATGGTTCCAACTAAGAAGGTTGAAAAGACACCATATGAAGTATGGCATAGGCAAACCCCTAGGCTGTCTTACTTAAAAGTATGGGGTTGTGAGGCACTTGTTAAGCGAGATACTCTTACCAAGCCTGACAAGTTAGAACCCAGGTCTATTAAGTGTATCTTTGTAGGATACCCAAAGGAAACAATAGGTTATTCTTTCTACTACCCACCTGAGAACAAAGTACGTGTTGCTCGAAATGCTGAATTCCTAGAGAATAGTCTTATAATTCAAGAAGCAAGTGGGAGTTTAGAAGATCTTGAAATTATTCAAGAAGAAGATACACATCCTTCTATAGACACTAGCTTACATCATGAAGAGGATGATCTAGAAATAAATGAACCTCAAAGTGATATCATTCCCATTCGTAGATCCATAAGGACAAGACATGCCCCAGATCGTATGTGCTTATACATCGATGACGAGGAGCATGAGTTAGGGGATCTTGGTGAACCGGTTAACTATAAAGCTGCATTGTTAGACCCTGAGTCTGATAAATGGCTGAATGCTATGAATGTGGAAATGCAATCCATGAAAGACAACGAAGTTTGGGACTTAGTTGATCTTCCTCCTAACGGCAAAACCGTTGGTAGCAAGTGGCTCTTCAAGAAGAAGACCAACATGGATGGAGCTGTACACACCTATAAAGCTCGTCTTGTGGTGAAGGGCTATACTCAAACCCTAGGGATTGATTATGAGGAAACCTTCTCTCCTGTTGCAGACATTAGAGCTATTAGGATTCTTATAGCCATAACAACGTTTTATGACTATGAGATTTGGCAAATGGATGTCAAAACTTCCTTCTCAATGGGTATCTTCTTGAAAGGTATTACATGAGCAACTTGAAGTTTTGTTAATCCAACAATAACCAAAGAGAATATGCAAGCTAAAGTGTTCCATATATGGACTTAAGCAAGCATCAAGGCAATGGAATAAACGATTTGATGAAGAAATTAAGAAATTTGGTTTCACTCAAAAATCCTGATGACCGCTGTGTATATCTACAAGCTAGTGGAGAATGTCGACTTTCCTAATCTTGTAATGTCGATGAACATATTGATCATGGAAACTACAATCCAATGTTACAAGGTGTAAAATCCTACCTTGGAAGAGTTTTTGCTTTGAAAGATTTAGGTGGAGAAAAATAAGGATAAGGCTGCATAAATTCTTGGAATCAAGATCCTATAAAATAAATCATGGCGGTTAATTGGTTTGTTCAAATGCTTTGTATCAGAAAATTTTAAGCGATACCACATGGAGCATTCCAAACGTGAAGTATCCTCAGCAAGAAAAGCTTAGATTGATAAATCACAAAGTGCCTCAACACCTCTGAATTCAAGCGCATGCAAAATGTTCCATACCTCAGATTGGGTTCTATTATTGTATGCTGTGAAATACTCCGCCCTGATGTTGCGTTCACTCAGACATAACAAGCTGATTTATTAACAGAATCCAGGTGATACTTCACAAGACTACTGTTAAAAATATTCTGAAGTATCTTCATGAAAACTACGGATATGATTTTATTTACGGAGGTGATCTAGAAACGAAAGCTCGGGTTCTGCTACATTGAGCCTGGATATCTAACGATGCCTGATACCTCAAGTCTCAGACTGATATGTGTTCTTTTGAATGGAGTGTATGTTAATGGAAGAGTGATAACAAAGCATTTTCGCTACTTCTATAACACCCCTTTGTTGACATATAGCATGCGGAAGCGTAATCTAGGTATTATTTTCATAGTACAACAGTCCAAATCAAAAGAAAACACTCGAAAGAGACTCTTTAAAAGATAAGTATATCATTCATTATATCATCAGAGTTTTACAAACAGAGGTCCCCAAATACAACTGAAAACATAAAGTAAGAATATAACAAGTTTAGCCATCTTCAATCGGTGCCACTCCGTGCCATTAAGATAGTCAGTTACCCAGATAAACATGTAAAAAGGTCAACACAATGTTGATGAAATTCATAGGTTTATAATAAATAGTGTAATACAATCACATAAGAGTGGTTACGTTTGTTATACACCATAAGTGTAATAATTGCAATGATACCATTATTATGTACAAGTATTATTGCGTCTAAGCTCATTGCACGCAAACTGACTATGTATAATCAATAATGATATACATAAAATAAGGCCCTCGGTGTAGGTAATTCCATATACTTATGAGTTTCAAATATAGTGCGTTGGTTACCTATCCCTCACACAAATGAATTCGTCAATCCAATATGGGGTCCTATTCACAATTTTCACGTTCACTCAAGTGATTAAAGTCCATGATGTGGGTCCCCCTTTGGCATAAAGGGACTTAGACAACAAACGCAATAATTTACAAGATAGCATACATTTATAAAAAACACTTGTATTAATGTTTTTATAGCATGTATCCCTTCTCACGGGTTATGAAATAGAGAAGATTTAAAAGTGTCTATGAACTCACCTTAACATAAGGGGAAGCTGATTGCTGAAAAAAAGTATATCAAGTGAAAGTAACGGCTTCGTCACGCACCCTGGGAGATACGTCAAGTCTAGTGGTGATAGTTTATGTTTCAAAACTTCAAGTTTAACGTGTATCTTGCTTTATTAAATTATAGAAATATTTATCGCTGTTCGGATTATCATATTCCAGACCCATGTAGTAATCGTTTGAAGAGCCAGGGCACTTAAAATCGTAAACCCACAAACACCTCAAAACAAAAACTCAAATGAAACCCTTTAATGAAATTTCCTAGTAACGTATACATAAGATTTAAGTTTTCTTCAAAAGTTAGTTACTATAAAGTGTATGTTAAATTATAAAACAAATAATTCGATCGATTTATGATTAATACGATAAATGTTCGGTTTTAATAAAATCGAATTTTATAATATTAATATATATTTTTATTATTAATATAAACATATAATATTTATTATTTTAAAAGTTTGCAAATTGCAATAATCACCATTGGTTTATAAACTATTACAACTTGTCCTTTATATATAAAATATATGATAATTTAAACCTTAACTCTTTGGAAACTTGGAAAATCTAGGTCCTTATAGTTATAACTATAGAATAATGACATTTCAGCCCCTTTAGTTAATACATTTCAGAGAAGTGTACGATATATAACCCTAATGCATGGAATAATTGCAAAACAAGCCAAAAGCCCTTGCAACTTATTATAAGATTCCAAATGATATTTACAGGTTATAGCTTATAGAAAAAGCTTAAAAAAGATGTCTAACGATAACAAAAGTTTAGAAAAAGGATTCATTAGCTAGAAAATCAAAACGGGTCGTTTTTAGGGTTTTAATAAAAAACGCATGGGTTTGAGGATTAAAAGCTTCAAACAAGAGTTTATATATGATCTTAAGAGTATTATGAACATTCTAATACATCTTATAAGCTTATAAGGAACAAGATCTTAGGCATACTTGAGCTAAATTCGGTCAAAATGGTTTTTAAATACTCTACGCCTAGAAAATGGCTCAAGACTTCGTTTTTCTTTACTTTTTTGGCTTCTAGTTAGAGCTTAGGGACTTCTCTTGATCTTCTATTGCTGCTAGGGAATGGCTAGAACTCCATTTGAGTGTGTGAGATGAGTTTGAGGTGTGAATGAAAGTGTTGTGTATGTATGCGTATATATAGGGTCAAAAACCCTTGGTGCCCAAGTTTTCTTGTCATCTAAGGGCACGTTTGGTAGAGAGAATTTCAAAGATTAGAAATGAAGTAGAGAATAGAATTCAGAGAAATGGAATTGAATGAGAAATGTATTGAATTCCATTGTTTGGTAACACAAGATAATTAAAATAAAAAATAATCACGAATTTTTTTTCTTCTTTTAAAAAACTATAAAAATAAAGAACGATTATATAATACAATAATTTTCACATCATTTTATTCGAGCCAGGTTTACCGGGGTCGGTTAAGCCTATCGGACTCGACCTATTAAGCTTTATCGATTCGGTACACGGTTTCAAAAAATTTTATGCGGTGAATCGAGTACACGAATGCTATATAGTCGTTATCGGTTTAAAAGAGGGTTTGCTAACTCTGTTCGAGTCGACCCGAACAAAGATTTTTTGCTAATTTTTTATAAAAATTTTCTATTTAAAAGAGTAACAAATGCATTTTTTTATTACAATTTTACACTATTTGGGTTGACCCAACACCGAATGGACCGACCAAGTTAACCGACCCGAATTGAACCGAACCCGAGTAACCAAAATTAAAATAGGGTCGGGTTCGAGTATGAAATTTTTAGTCTTGACCCGAATTTGACCCGACTGTGATTATAAAAAAATAGAAAAATAAAAGCAAAAAACAAAAATAAAAATAAAAACCCATTTCTCCAAATTCTCTATCAAAATTAAGGAAATAAGGTGGACAAAAATTACACTACCATTTCTCTCTATTTCCCAACTTAATTCTCTTCAATTCTCCACTTTTTTATTTCTCTCTACCAAACACACTTGAGAAATAAAATTAAATCTATTTCTCATCATTTCTCCCTACCAAACACACCCTCAAGGGTTTGATAAGTGTCCTAGCTAGCTGAGGTGAGTAAGAGATGCTAGTTGATCGAGTAAGGAAGGCTAGAACTAGCTATGAAGAGTGATTGGTTTGGAGGCAACGGCTACGAAGGGGTGACTCAAGGTGTGACCTTGGCCAACTGGTGGCACAGGGAGGAGATAGAGGTGCTTGTAAGCTGCTTGGTGACATAAGGGTGAGTTCATGGAGGTGGTTGGTTAGTAACTTGGGTTTAAAATGGGTAAAAATGAAAGAAAATAGGTGGCGGGTTTGGTTTATTTTCGAGTTACGGTTTAGGGTTTTAAAATGTTGATTAGGGTTAGGATTAGGGATAGATTAGGGTTTAGATTAAGTTTTAGTGTAGAATAAGGTTGATTAGGAATAAGGTTGTTATTTTAGTTTAGGTTTTAGTTTTTTAGTTTAAAGTAAAGTAGTTTTAGGGTTTGTTTAGGTTTAGTTTTTAAGATTAGGTTTAGAATGAATTAAGTTAGTTAGGATTAGGAGTCATGCAATAAGTTTCTTGTACTTTGGGTAAAGTGTAGTAAGAAACTATAATGAATTTTGGAGTAAATGACCTATTTAACTTTCTTGCATTATTACTTGTACATTATGCTTGTAGAAATTGTAACTTGATTTAGAGTGGTAAAAGATTTTCAAATGTTGTGCTATATACATTGTACACATGCTTTAAAGGCTTGTACACTCCATTTTATATGGTATACATACATAACATAGGTTTTGATATAAATCGTTAACGTTTAATGCTTGTTTTGATATAAGCGTTTAGAAAAGTATGTTAAATGATAATGTACTTGGTAAAAATGATATTAATAATATAGACTTGACATATTAGGATGTTTACATGATATAAACATAGATAGAATTGGCATAGGTAGGTTGCGTGAGCTAGTTTACTTTAAAGATGCAAGTTACGTTGCATAATACATAATGTAAAAAATTTCCTGTACAAAGTGTATATAATAATAATGGATATTACAGTGCATCAATTTAATAGATGGAAATTTACATGATAAAAATGCGGGTTGTTTCTATCTCCCTCCCTTAAAAGAAATCTCGTCCCGAGATTTAGTTGGATGCCGGAGTGATGTTTGAAAACAAATGTGGATACTTGGCACGAATTTAATCTTCGCATTCCCGTGTAAATTCTGGTCCTCTTTTAGAGTTCCATATTACTTTGATTATAGGAATACGACTTTGGTTCAGTTGCTTGACTTCTCGATCCATAATCTCCACTGGTTCTTCTACAAAGTTGAGTTTGTCATCAAGTCGAAGCTCAAATCAATGAATACATGGATGTCGTCAGATAAGCAGTTTCTTAGATTAGATATGTGGAAAGTACGTGACAATTACTCTGAGCTCGTCATAACTCCTAGGTTTATATGCCACTAGGCAACCGTTTAAATTTTAAAGGTCCAATGTCCCGAGGGTTAGCTTGCCCTTGTTTTCCGAATCGGATGTGACGAACCTTTACGATGGTGACACTTTAACATAACAGCGGATCTCCAACTTAAAATCTAAGAGCTTTCGTCTTACATTGCATAACTTCTCTGTCATCTCTTGCAGCTTGCAAGCTTTGTCGAATTTGCACTATCTTTTTAGCGGTTTCATGGATTATTTTTGGTCCTGTAAGTTGAACATCTCTAACGTTGGCCAGCAAACAAGTGATCTGCCACTTTCACATAAAGTGCCTCAAATGGGGCGGCCTTAATACTGCATGGTAACTGGTTTTATTGTATGAGAATTCTAACCAGGGTAAAGTGTCTTTCCCATCTTTTTTCTAAAATCTATAACACACTCGAAGCATGCTTTGCGTGTGAATGTCTCTTTCACTTTGTCCATACGTTTCGGATGATATTGACGTAATGCATGTCAATGGAGTACCCAATCACTTGTAATGATTGCCAGAGATGGATGTGAAATGAACTGTTCACGATCCGAAATGATATATATTTGGCACGCTATGCCGGGAGACTATTTATTGATGTATAACCTTGTAAGGTTATCCATACTAACTGTCTCTCGGTAGGGATGAAAGGTGCTATTAGGTAAAGATCGACAATGACCGCAAATTGTGTCATGTTCGTTGGAGGTTTAGGTAGTTGGTGATGAAATCCTTGTATTCGCTTCCTATTGTCCATAATAGGAATCTCCGGTTGTACAGTAAGCGGGATGGCTTCTGACAGTTCTGCTTTATACTTAGAGCATGTTAAACTTTTGCAACAACTCACGATGATTGCCTTCATGTTAGGCCACTAATAGAGTTCCTTTAGATCCTGATACATCTTGTCAGAACCTGAGTGAATGGAATATTTTGATTTATAAGGCTCATGCATGATTAAGTCTCTCAGATTACCAAAGAGTGGTAACCAAATTTGATTCTTGATACATCGGGTTCCATCAAGACGTGTTTCAAATGCTTTGTCCATTCCTCGTAAGTTCTCAGCCTTGATGTTTTCTTCTTTGAGTGCTTCAGTTTGAGCTTTGAGAATTTCTGATGGTAATTTTGGATGAAATAGTCAGAACTCATGATCTAACTCGGAGTGGTTTTGATCGTTCTTCCGGTTAGAGGCATCGGCTACGACATTTGCCTTTCCAGGGGATAACGAATCTCAACAATCATAATCTGCAAGTAATTCCTAGCCAACACGTTGTCTCAGTTCAACTCTTTCCTGATCAAGGATATGCGTTAGTCTTTTATGATCATGCACAACGTACCATATTGTGCCATACAGATAGTGTCCGAAATTTTAATAGCGAACACTACTGCTCCTAATTCCAGATCATGAGTGGTATAGTTTCTCATTAGGCTTAAGTAGTCGAGATCAAATGGCAATAACCTCTCCTCTTTGCCCTAACACCGCTTCCCAGACTTTGATGGATCCCGCTGCATCACAGTAAACAACAAATCATATTTCCTTTGGTAATCTATGATGAGCTTCAATAAGCTTCTGTTTAAAGCAGTTGAAAAGACAACTCTTTCCTTTCCCCCAAAACTTCTTGTTTGTCTGGGTTAACTTCATCAAAGACTTTGCAAGCTCGAGAAATCTTTATAAATCTCCGATAAAATAACCTACGAGTCCATGACTTGACGTATTTCTGTGGGTGTAATAGGAGAATGTCAATACTTAACTGCTTCATCTTGGCGGGGTCAACATGAGTCCTTGTACTATCAATTAAGTGTCCTAAGAAATTGCACATATACTAATCCAGAAAGTCACCTTGAGAACTGGCATACAACTTCTCTTTCTTGAGTAATTCTAGGATTATTCTTAGATGATTTGCGTGCTCTTCTTTGTTACGAGAGTAGATGAGAATATCATCGATGAACACTATCACAAATTTATCTAAGTATGGTTTACACACACGATTCATGAGATCCATGAATACAGCAGGCGCGTTAGTTAAACCAAATGGCATCACTTGAAATTCATAATGTCCGTATCTTGTTCTGAAAGCAGTCTTGGGAATATCTTCATCCCTGACTCTCAGTTGATGATAGCCTGATCTTAAGTCAATCTTCGAGTAGACACTCGAACCTTAAAGTTGGTCAAATAAGTCATCAATCCTGGGTAATGGGTAACGATTCTTTATGGTAAGTTTATTCAACTCCCGGTAATCGATACACATTCTGAAAGATCCGTCTTTCTTTTTGACAAATAAGACAGGAGCTCCCCAAGGTGAAGTACTTGGTCGGATAAAACCTCGGTCTGCTAACTCTTGAAGTTGATTTGATAGTTCCTGCATTTCTGAAGGAGCTAATCTATAGGGTGCTCGGGCTACAGGCGTTGCTCCTGGAATTAAATCGATTTGGAATTCTACTTGGCGAACGGGAGGAAGGCCAGGTAGATCTTCAGGAAAAACTTCTGGGAATTCTCTGACTACTGGGATATCTTCTAGTCTTTTCTCGTCTGACTTCTTCTTCATTACTTGGGCTACAAAAACTTGACATCCTCTGGATATATACCTATTGGTTTTTATACAGGATATGAGGCTTAGTCGAGTTTTACTTCGATCACCTCGAATGATTAAAGTTTCATCGTCGATGGGAATGTGGACGATTTTCTCATCACAGATAATTCTGGCATGATACTTGGACAACTAATCCATACCAACGATGACGTCAAAACTACCGAGTTTAATTGGCATAAGATCAATTTTGAAAGGTTGATTTAACAAAGTTAGGGTGCAACCCTAGATAACGGTGTTTGTGCTTACTAGGTTTCCGTCAGCCATTTCGATATCGTAAAAGGTATCTATTGTAATAGATGTGATATTTAGCATAGAGGCAAGAGATGTGGATATGAAGCTTTTATCGGCTCCGGAATCAAATAATACTCTGGCTAAATGCTGGTTTAGGAGAAACATACCCGTAACTACGTTTGGGTATTGATGAGCATTCCTATCCCTTAGCATGTAGGCTCTTCCCTGGGCATTGATGTTGGTCTTTCGGCACTGATTTGTGTAATGCCCTTTTTCTCCACAGGCATGAGAAATAACAGTGACTGGTAGTTGATTACTTCCAGTGGTTGGCCTCTTGTTTCAGCAGTTCTTGGTTAAATGGCCTACCTTGTTCCAAGTATTACACTTAACAGTACAAGGTTCGGTGTGATTGAGATCACATTTTCTACATAATGGGAGGTTTCTGGCATACCTATTGTTCTCTGCAGGAGTGGTAGCATACACTTTGACAGCTTCTTACCTTCGGTTCTGTTATGGTTGGTGATTATTGTAGTGGTTGTTGGTGTTGATGTTACGGTAGTTGTTGTTGTTGCGGTAATTGTTGTTGTTGAAAGTTCTTCTGTCGTCAAACTTTTAATTACGGTGTGGATTTTCATTTGCGATTATATCAGTAAAAACCAAGGAACTTCTTGAGAGTTATTCATCACAAGCCATATCAAACGTCAATCTTGTTTGCAGTATGTGAGTGTAATGGCATCGAGTATCTCAAAGTCTGATCCTCAAATTGTAAGTGATGGCTTCACTTCCTATTCTATGTGTTAATTCACCTTTTGTGCACATCAATCAAAGGCAAGACTGGTCTTTAAGAAGCACTCCGAGAAATTAAAGGGACTCGGGGGTCTGGCTCAAAATCTACAACCACAAAGTCGGAAGCTGGAAAGGTGAAATACACTAAACTTTTAACGGAGATGTCTTTTGCAATTTCCCATTGGCTTTAGTTATTGATCGATCCGCAAGTTCGGTATGAAGTGTATGCAAGTTGGTGTAAGATTCGGAAAGTGAAAGGTTTTCCCCAGACTGAAAACTGGCATTAGATTAATGCTAGCACCGAGATCGGCTAATGCTAATCACGCGCACTCGCACACTACGCACATGGAAATTCACAAGGAATCAGGAACTACCTGGGGTCTCCAAGTTTTCTGGGTAACTTGTTAACGATGAACGCCGAACAATGTTCATTCATCGAAGTTCTTGAGCTAGACAGGGCACAAGGAAGTTCGAGCCACTTCAGTAAGTTTCTCCTTTATTCCCAATGTAAGGTTCTTAGTGTCGAGGCACGAATTTTGGCATCAAACAAGAGCATACGTAAGCTAATCTCGAAACTCTATCTCTTGAAGATTTCATAGAATTTGTCGATTAGTTCATTAGCTTGATTAGGCTCTTTTCATTAATCACGCTCGAAGGATATGGATGAGAAACTGAGGTGTGGTTTGGCAAGGGAGCAACAACAGGAGCAACAATGGGCTCAAAAACTAGAGTTGTGATTGGTTCAGGACCTACCGGAGGTTGGACGGGTGCGGTACTTTGTGAACAAGAAGGGTGCACTTGGTCCTTTGGTCCTCGGGTATTGCTTCACTCAGAAGAAGTAGAATTGGATGTTAGTCCTTGGATATGCAACACCGATTTCGGGTAGTGATACCCTTTAAGTTTCTCTAGGGGTGTAACTGTGTTACCAGGGTGTGTCCCTGGACCCTGAAGTAGAAGCGGTATTGGCAGTTACAAACTTGCCAACTATCAGTCAGATTTGCCATTTGATATTCCCATTTGTTTGTTTCGATTTGCATGCTCTGACACCTTGGTTTGGAGGTTATTTTGCATGTTTCTATGATAGCATCATTAGCCTTGACGTAGTTGTCAAATCGTTCTTGGTGATGACACTGTGTGTCTGAGGTCAGGGGGCTTGATAAGCTGGAGATTGATTAACCTGGGGTCTTTGAAGGTGATTCTTTTATTAATTGACTGAAATTGGCTGAGTGAAAATTTCCACATTGTTTTGGTTGAAATTGCTCTCCCGGTTTTGGTTAAAGTTATTCCCCCGATTGAAATTGTTAGCATTATTAGCTTGAGAGTTCTGAACGGGTGGAAAACCTGGAGGTCTAATATGATTTGCAACCATTTGAGGTCAGAAATTGGAGCTTACTTGGTTGTAATTAGCTGCAGCGGCTTGTGACACATACTCAGAAATGTTGTCCCGATAAACGTTGCCATGAGTGGCTGGACAGTTTTGGTGAGAATGGGCACCACCACAAGTAACACAACTTAGCTCAACTGCTTTGACAGGTGCAGGAGCTGGAGCAGAAGCTTGGTTCTTCTTGTCTAAGAGCAATGCTCGGACAATATCCTTTAGTTCAGCAACATCAGATGAAACAGCTTGGGTGGAAGAGTTCGTACTTACCTTGGCAACAACTGCCTTAGCTCGTGTTTGACGAACTTTGGACTTGCTCTCGATGATTTTTAAACATTCGCGAGGCATTTTGTCCAAAAAGTTTCACCTGCTGCGGAGTTCAATGTATCTTGATCATTATCTTCACAAGCATTTAGAATGTATCAAGTTGGATGAAATTCTGAGAATCAAATGGTGTGGAATGCCTAAGTAGATCATTGAAACGATACCCAAGCCTCATAAAACGATTCATCGAAACTTTTGATTGAAAATTGGTGATCTCATTGCGAAGTTTCGTCGTTTTAGAGGGAGGGAAAAACTGGTTGATGTTTTGGAACAAGATCGTCCCAAGTTTGAATAGATCGAGGGGGTTCTTTTTTCTAGCCATTTTGGGCTGCTCCTCGATAGGAATGGACAAAGCTAAGCTTTATCGAAGCAATTGGATTAGAAACATTGGGGACCCTCATTGTGGAGGTGATCTTGTTGAAGTAACGGTATGAGCATGTGGGTCTTCTTTATCATGTCCAAAAAACTGTTTGTTCTGGACAAGATTGATTAACCCATGCCTACAGCTCGAAAGTGGTTTGCACAATTTTCAGGAATAAGGATTGCGTCCTCGTACCCCGGTGGGTGCTTGGGTAGCAATTGTGCCATAGTTCGAGTGTCTTGCTTGGCTCTCGGGGTCTTCCTTGAAATGGGTATTCTATACGAAGAGGTTCGAATTTTGATAAAAAATTCACAAAATGGGGCGATTCTTCTGGTGGAGGAGGACGCTGCTCACGGGACTGTGATCGAGTGTGCGCATGCCACAAAATGGAAATAAATTTTTTTTTTTTTTTTTTTTTTGGATTTAAAATATTTTTCACAATCTAGTTTAAACGGACAAGAGATAGAACAACTTAAGCCTAATAATCGATTTACTTCTCGGTACGCTAACTCAGGAATGAAACGCACAGGTGTGGGTAGGAGTAGGATAGCGCGAAGCTTATTTCTCCTTTTGGTCGTAGTTCTAGGAACAACCCTCCTTATACCCACTTTATAGTTTGTCAATCAGAATGAGGTGAGCGTATATCGTAAAGTGACACAGAGGCAAGTTTAATTCTTTGGTATCGATGGGAACTCAGTTGTTCACCGGATACTATTATTGATATAACTCCAGTGGAGTATATTATATTTTGGTATTTTACAATTAGTGAAATTTTTAATTTTTATGACATTTTTTTATATTTTTGATTTTTTTGGTTTTTTAATTTTTTATATGATATGTACTAATAAAAAGAAAAGAAAAATATTTTTGTGTTTTTTTTTAATATGATATATTAACAATAAGACAAGTTCAGATCAAAGTTGGATAACAATCGTAGCAAATGCCTCCCCGGCAGCGGCGCCAAAAATTGATTCGTCAATAGGCAATTACACTTATATATGCAACCCTTAATACAGTTTCCTAAACGAATGCCCTTGACCAAGCAAAAGGTCAAATTCCACAAAAGGATAAAATACACAAGATAGAATCAATGATAAAAAGTTTCCGAAGAGTATATTCCCGGTCGTATATGTCCCAACGAGCTGCAATTGAATGGTAATCCTTGTTTGATGAGAAATTGATATGATGGAGAATATTAGATATGATGGAAAACTGATATTATTAAAATTAATTAAATAAAACCTAATTTTATTTCTACGAGGGAAACAGATACTAGGAATTGGGGATCTTTTAAAAACTAGGAGAACAAAATTGTTATAGGGAAATCCTAAAATAATCTATACTAAATTACGGGAACAGATCAGGTACGGGAACCTAATTACTAAAAATTAAGAAAAATAAATGATAAATTCAATTAAAACGTAAAATTAAATTCTAATTAACTTAATTTGAAAAAGAAAAAAAAACTAGAACTAAAACGTGAGGTCGTTTGCATGCATAAACGAAAAGAATCGGTAAAACGCACTCGGTTAAAACGGGTCTAAGACTGAAATTTAAGAAAAATTAAGCCTTCAATAAATTTTTATATTTTTTCCTAGAACTAAATGACAAAAGAAAATTTTTAAAAAGAAAAATATTTTTTTATTAACTTTTTGGGATTTTTTATTAATTTTTTAAAGATTAATAAATAATTAAAACTAAGAAAATAGAAAAGACAAAAAATAAAGTTTATAAAATTCTATAAAAATAAAATTAAAATAAAGAAAAATGTTAACTAATTCTAAAATATAAAAATGCCCTAAAGTTACTGTTTAAAATTAAAGTAATTAAACTAATAATTTTAACCTATATTTATATTAATAAATTAAATAAAACTAACAAAAAGTTAAACTATAGGGACCTAAACACGTGATAAGGACAGCAAGGACTAACGACGTAGGTAAAATTAATAATAACAGTGGGACTAACATTTATAACTATAAAAGACAATTTACACAAACAGTCGCTGAGTTGGAACCCGATTACAAACAGCAAGTCAAACAGTGCTTATTATCAAAAAGCTATAAAAGCAAAGTTGTTTAAGGGGCTTAGGGTGAACAATATTCATAATATGCACATTAGTCTCAATTCTCACCTAAATAAGCCAGAAGAAAATTTAAGCTTTTGGGGACTGCAGAAGTCTTTTTAAGGCTTATGAGCTTAAATTTCTTTCCTTTGTGGGGATTTAAGGCTGCAAATAAAGCTACAACTAAGGTGGGAAAGTTAATAAGTTAAGGGTGTCCTAATAGCTAAGGTTTCTAGAATAAGCCATTAAAATAAGCTGGAAAATGAAGATTAGCTAGGTTATCAGTTTTAAAGAAAACAGAAAAATGGATAATTAAGGCCTAAATTAGCCTAACCTAGAAAGGGATGATAAGCTATAAGATTTTGGAGCTTAAAGAACTAGTAATAAGCTGCATATAAAAGCTAAAAAACTAAGTGCTTAATACAAAATTGGCAAGATAAAGAGTGCTGAATTCTAGGGTGTTCAGCACCAGGTGATGGTAGATTCAGCACTGAGGTGGCTTATTTGGGCTTATGAAAATAAGCTCTAAAGGGCTTTTTAGCCAAATCCAAGCACAAACAGATTTATAAGGGAGGCAAATGAGCTTATTTCCAAACTATGAGAGCTTAAGGTTAAGAAAAAGTTGCTGAATTTGTGGCTTGAAATTAAGGGTTTACAAAGAAAATGTCATTTAAGGTAATTTGGACTTGGTTTGGTCAATTTCATTAATACAGAACAAGGGTTTGCTCTTGATAAGGGGATATAGTAACAACTCAAATAAGCACAAACAAGGTGTGCTTAAGCTGCATAAGCAGCTGGAGTGGTTTAGCTCACTTTGTGGCTTATAAAACTTTGACAGAAAGCAAAGGAACCTTAAAAACTTATTTTTACACTTAATTATTATAGTTTTTTTTAATGGTCTAATGAACCCCAGACACACTCAGCCAAGTTGGCTGAGTGGTTAAACACATGTAAAAATCCCATATGACCATTTTTGGGGTCTAAATCAAACACTACCCTTTATATATGAAAATCGATTTTTTAGCTTGGTTTAAGAAGAACAAGGCTAGATCAGTGAAATTAAGTTGAGCTTTAACAAACTTTTACAATTGGTTGTGTAAGATTAAACAGGTTCAAAGGCTTTAATTTATACTCTTGAATGTTTTGAACAAATGCTAATATTTCAAAAAAAACTCTTAACTTTTATTAATGCTGAAAATATTACAACATAAGCTTTAAATAAACTGAATACAATAATCTTAAAACAAACTTAATTAGATTTTACACTAAGAAAAGGAAAAACAGGGGTGTGGCTCTTCGGCTTGGTCTCTTTCCTTTTATAGCAGCTCAAAGGACTTGGGTTGTGTTTGTTATGAGAGTAGAGAGTCTCCAAAGCAATCCTAGCCCTCCATTTCTTTTCTATACCATCTCACCATTGAAGGGGTGCGGGTTTTTGTGAATTGTCAACAGGGAAAGGTTATAGGGGTAATGGGGAGGTGGGAAATGGTGAGGGGTAGGCTGGGAAGTGTACTGGGGTGGTGGTTTGGCAAGAAAACAGTGGGAGAGGTGGTATAAGGTTTTGGCGCCAAGGGGGTAAGGGGTACAGTTATGGTTCAGGTTTAAAAGAAAAGAATGGGGAAGAGGCAAAAACAACCCCTCACTTTTCATTCTCTTTTCATTTCATTTTTAAGCCGAGTTTTAGTTATAATGAAGTTTGGAAAGTGACAGTTATGGCCCCTGTGGTTTGTAACTAAAAGAATAAAGAAAGGTTTTGGCAAATTGCAAAAATGGTCCCTCTGGTTAAATAAAAGAAAGTTTAAGTAAATTGCAAAACCAGCCCTTGTGTCTTTTTAGCTCTTTTTTTCTTTTTAAAACAACTTTCAAACTTGGCATTTTTGGCCCTTTTCTTTATTTTTTTTCATTTTTAATTATAAAACAAGGTTTTAAAATTTACATTTTTGGTCCTTATGTTTTATAAAAAGGTTATTGGGCTTGGGTTTTGTGAATTGGGCCCATTGGGTTTTTATTGGGCCCATTGGGTTTTTATTGGGCCCATTGGGTTTGGGTTTTGGGTTTTGGGTTTTGGGCCCAATAAGGTACAGGTTTGGTTATTGGGCTTTTTCAAGCCCAATAAGGTTATGAAGTGGGTTTTGTGTGTACAATGGCTGAGATTGGCTGTAACTGGGCTAGGAGTGGGCCTTCAAAGTCTTCACAGTCTTTGTCCAATTGACCAAATGGGGTGTTGAAATTGATTGAGGGCCCATTTGTCTTCACAGGTCTTCATTAGTTATTATATTGGGCTTTCCCGGCCCTTTCAGATGGGTTAAGATTGATCCAATAGTATTCTCAGTTCGGCTCCGCGTTTGAACTGTGATTTCATTAGTATTGACTCTGACTTTGGCCATTTTTGGACTTTGGCCTTGATTCTGCACTGTTCTTTTCCATTCCATGCTCAGTTTTGTCATTTTGGCTTGGTTTTCTGCCTTTTTGTTGATATCCACTTCCTGCACAATACAAATGCAAAACAAACATATATTTGGCAGTTTTTGTCTGTTTTTGGTCATTTAAGCTCGTTTTTGAAGGTAAAAGATATGTGTAATTAAGCACTTATCCATGGGCTCTTCAAGAAAGTAAGACCAACATGGAAGAGAGAGCTGTACACACTATTAAGCTCGTCTTGTGGCGAAAGGGCTATACTCAAAAACCCCATAAATGATTTATGAGGAAACCTTATCTCTGTTGCAGACATTAGAGCTTATTTAGGATTCTTATAGCCATAGCCACATTTTATGACTATGAGATTTAGCAAATGGATGTCAAAACTGCCTTCCTTAATGGATATCTCTCTGAAGAGGTTTACATGGAGCAACCTGAAGGTTTTGTCATTCCAACCTATCTAAAATAGAGTATGCAAGCTGAAGGTTTCCATTTATGGCTTAAGCAAGCATCAAGGCATGAATATAACGTTTGATGATGGAAATAAAAGAAAGAAATTTTAGGTTTCCTCAAAATCGTTTGATGAGCCATGTGTATATCTAAAGCTTGCTAGTGGGAGTAATGTCACTTTCCTAATCTTGTATGTCGATGACATATTAATCATGGGAAACAACATTCCAATGTTACAAGATGTAAAATCCTACCTTGGAAGATGTTTTGCTATGAAAGATTTAGGTAAAGCTGCATATATTCTTAGAATCAGATTTATGACGGTTAATAGTTTTATGCTTAAGTGTTATATCGGAAGAAAATCTTAAAAGCGATTTTTACATGGAGAATTCCAAACGTGGAAAGTTATCCACATTGCAAGATAGCTTAGATTGAGTAAATCTCAAGGTGCCTCAACACTGCCGTGTTTTAAAGTGCATGCAAAAATGTTCCGTATGCATTGGCTATGGGTGTTCTGATTATAGATGCTGTGGAGCTGTACTCGCCATGTTGTTGCGTTTCGCTCAGACATAACAAGCTTGATTCCAATAGAATCTTGGTGATCTTACTGGACTCTGTTAAGAACATTCTAAAGTATCTCAGGATTACTAAGGGGACGTGTTTCTAGTTTACGGATAGGTGGTCTAAAATGAGAGCTCAGGTGTTTCTTGCTTCATGTTGCTGGATATTCTAACGGTGCTGATGACTTATATAATAGATGGATATTACAGTGCATCTAATTTAATAGATGGATATTTACATTGATGAAAATTGCGGGTTGTTATAGCTTCATATGCAGAAGCTGAGTATATTACTGCTTATGATGCTTCTAAGGAAGCTGTTTGGGTTAGGAAATTTATTTCTGGGCTTGGTGTTGTTCCCACAATTGAAAAACCCATAAGTATGTATTGTGATAATACTAGAGTAATTACCATAGCTAACGAATCTGAAATCACTAAAGGTGCTAGATATTTCCGAGCCAAAGTTCACTACCTTCGCGAAGTTATTGAATTTGGTGACATAAAGTTAGAAAAAGTTCACACGGATGACAACTTAGCTGATCCGTTTACAAAAGCGTTGGCTTTTCCAAAGCATTCAGAACATACTAGAAATATTGGAATGCTTCCAGCTAGTAGTCTCATGTAAATCTGTGTTTATTAGTTATTTGGATTTATTTTCTAATAAATAAAGATACGAGGTATTTGTTTTCACTCATATAAAATTGTTTATCCTATATTTGCATATTTAATCCTTGAATGATTTATCATACTAAATATGTCCATTGTCGATTAACAATACGGGAGTATTGTTACATAAGGCAAATGTGAGTGTTGGTTATATTCGTTGAATATGTGGATGGTTCATGCCAAACTCATATGTTACTCACAAGGGATGCGTATTGGACACCCCAACCTTCGAAAATTACTTTATGGATCCGTTGTCA